>JAZGTJ010001737.1:0-50799 GCA_036877575.1 Botia almorhae | reverse complement strand
ATGAACGATCGAGAAGTGGTCCCCGTGTAGCGTGACAGAGAACTCAAACGCGGATGTGCGCGAGTGAGCAGGTTAGCCACGCAGTTAATCTGAGAATGCTCCGGCAAAGGAGTAGAGATTTCCACCCGGAAACCCGCGTTCTCATACACGCACAAAGAGGATATATAAACGTCCGCTAAGCGGTACTCACGTGAGTCGAGTTGGCGTAGAATGAAGCGACCAGGGTTGAGACAAAACATGAACTCAATGTCCGGTGCTGAGTGAACCTTACTTCCTGTTTATATATCCGCGGAGATTACTTCCGGGACCTCGTGACCTCACGTGACTCGGTGCGCGTGACACAATACTCATCACTAGATGTGACAAGCAGCAGGCTTAGAGTCAATCTCAGGAGATATGGATGTTGGCCTTAGTAGGATTCGACATGGTGTAATATTAATGAGACACAAATTAATTGGAAATTGTTTTTCCCTTATCTTCTGAGGAAGATAAGTCCCAGTCATACATTCTTAGGTTGCAATACCTTGTTCCAGATATCAGTGGGACCATCAACTTCTCACGGCCCATGTCATCAAGGGAATTTGCAACTTGATCTGAATATCTGACGAGGGGAGTGCGCTGGATACTGTGCCTGCTCTCATAAAGCATTTACAGGGCACTTGTTGACTATGAGGTTAGGCCTAGACCTAATGGAATGTCTCTTCACCTACAACTGGAACACGTAAATTTTCTGGCAAATGAATTAAAATCAGTTTTTTATGCTGAAAGACATAAAAGGACCCTTAAAGTTTGGACATCATAAGAGATAATGTATGGTCTGAATGCATTATGTCCAAATCAACCCCTAGAGGGTTAGGTCTTACTTTCCCGGATGCAAGAGTATTAGTAATAACAAAAAAATGGCAAAAGTTTACAAAAAGAAAATAAACATATAAACATTCACTAAAACACAAATAAAACATTTTTATTTAATTTAAATGCTCTGATTTAATTAGGCTGTGTTTACACTGGCACAAAAAATTTGACACAAATTGTAATTTGTTGCACATGTGTAAACACACAAGATCCATTTTCTCATTTCTGATCTGGGCCAATTTCAAATGTGGATTTAAATCGGATACATATCCGATATGCAGACATCCGACCTGCATCTAAACACACATATCCGATTTGCCTTGGACTTGCGTCATAATTTCGTACATGCACCGAACCAATGCAATGCACTGTTCCACGACAGGTTGCGTTGAACGTCATAATTCCGTACATGCACCGAACCTAGCTGCAATGCTAGCACAAAATAAAGAGCATTAAAGCCAAATATAGGGAGGCTATAAGGATATATGGAGTTATCATGTCACCAATGTAAAAAACATTAAAGCCATCTTTTTGATGGCAGCATTTAAAAAAAATGCTTTCACTTTTGCCAACTTTCGAACAGATTATTTTGCGAAAGTCCATCCACAATTCAAGGCGGGGCATACGTGTAAACAGGCGACCCAAAAAATGGGATATGGACTTAAGATCGGATCTGAGCATTAGGACTTTCAGTGTAAACGCAGGCTTAGTCTCAAAGGTCTGACTTTTGATGTATTGTAATAAAAACATCCAGTTTGGTGTGGCTGTCTGATTGACATGTCGGACAACCAATCACAGTTTACTTGTGCTGGTAAATGACTTGTGGAACACAGAATGCCACAACTTACTAGTAACGTCACATAGATATTAGAACAATATTCAACAATTTTCCATTTAGGATTTACATTTGCAGTTCCATCAGCACATTACTTAATCAAGTGCTTCGAAAGACTCATCAGAGACTTCATCACTTCTTCCCTACCCCTACCTGACACCTTGGACCCGCTACAGTTTGCGTACCGTCCCAACCAGTCTACTGAAGACGCCATCGCACACCTCCATCATACAGCCCTGAGACATCTGGACAGCAGGAAGGGGAATTATGTTAAAATGCCGTTTGTTGACTACAGTTCAGCGTTTAACACCATAATTTCCTCCATACTCACCACTAAGTTGTGTCCACCCTGTGTCGATGGATCTCCAACTTCCTGCGAGACAGACCTCAGGCAGTACGGGTGGGCAACCATGTCTCACCCTCAGCACTGGAGCCCCCCAGGGTTGTGTTCTGAGCCCCCTGCTGTACTCATTGTACACCTTTGACTGCGTGGCCACTTCCAGCTCCACCAACATTGTGAAGTTTACAGACGATACTGTGGTGGTGGGCCTAATCTCCAATAACAACGAGACCGCCTACCTAGAGGAGATTAAAAACCTGGAGACATGGTTCTAGGTTAACAATCTACTCCTGAACGTCAGCAAGACAAAGGAGCTGACAGTGGACTTTAGGACAAAGCAGGAGAGGAATTACCAGCCCCTCACCATCGACGGGACCCCAGTGGAGAGAGTGAACAGTTTCCGGTACCTAGGTGTTTACATCACCCTGACCTGAAGACTATATACAGCAAGCGGTGCTGGACCAAAGCCAGGAAGATTATGAAGGACCTCAGCCATCCCAACAATGGACTCTTCTCTCTGTTGCGGTCAGGGAAACATTTCCGTTCTCTGAAGGCGAACACAGAGAGAATGAGGAGGAGCTTCCTCCCGCAGGCCATTCAGGCCCTCAACCAAAACATTTAGGATCTGGACTTTTTGGACATATCCCCACACAACACAATCACTCTACCTCAGCCGATGTTGCACATGCAAATTTGCACTATTTGTACATAATATACATCTATACATACATACATCTTACATATATATTTATATTTATATACATATTACACTGTACAATTTAAATTTTTTACACAAATCTTTAAACTTTAAATCTTAAATTCTTTTCAAATTTAAATTTTTCACTTAAATTTTTACTTTCTGTAAGACAGTTGTAAAAAGCATTTCACTGCATGTCGTACTGTGTATGATTTTGTATGTGACAAATAAAATTTGAATTTGAATAATTTGCCATGTCATGCTTAAAATGGGCCTTTTAGCTTTTTTTTCCCTTTAATTTTTTAAACAACTTCAAAATGATCATCACTTACTTGGATAATCATGATTAGAATTAGGGTTATTAATAAAAAATAACATCCCTGCTGCACGTAGATGGTTGTACCCCCGTGACTGTCGCACACAATGAATCCAAAGAAAATATTACTCTTCAAAAATGACCAAGCATCTGCTTATTTTCCCTTCAAACAGAACTTAATTACAACTGCTGGATTTTTCACTCATAGGAGTGCCTCTCTCCTCTGTCCCTGTATGTCAGTGTAAACAGACCACACATATTGCATAAACAGCTGTGTCATTAAAGAAACGGCAGTTAAAGACTGGTCAAAAGGCTAATTTGGATGGAATAGTGAACTAATTCTAACAGATGTGCCATTTACACACATTCATGTTAAGCACATTTTTAAATGGGTATCTCATTATTTTTTATATTAAGGACAAAGACTAAAGCTCAATAATAAGATCAAATATCAATAATATACGTAAAATGCACCACTAGTGTTGAGGAGGCTATTTCTTTAAATTTGAAAAATTTACCCTTAAGCTTTTTTGTTTTTTTAATTGTTTCAATTTCATAGTGCAAACTCCCCATCTTCTCTGGTCTTATATAAAAGTGTAGTATTTAGTTCCTAACCACAGTATGTTTGCATCATCAACATGAGGGCAGTGGTTTGAAAGCGCCACAGAGAATGCTTGCACTGTTCAGGACGTTGACTTAGCAATGCTTACTTAAACTTGTGTTTGCACATTCAGCAGTCTTACAAGTGTTTTAATAGCCACAAAACTTCAACATGATAAAGCAACAGAAAGTCATATAGTTTTAGAAAAACATTAAGTGTGTGTACATGATAATAGAAGCTTAATTTATGAGTGCACTTAACCTCTAACAAACTTAAATCTAACACAAATGAATTGTGAGAACATGCAACACAAGCAGCTTGCATACTTTATATAATGTTTTATTCCTGCAGTTTAGACAACACCATTTGTGAACTGCACCACAGTTAACCCCCCCCCCCCATCCCACATTAACCAAATTCATTTGATGAGTCATTGTTACCTGACTACTAGGCTATCAAAATATGGGCATGTAATACTTTTACAGTAATTGTGATTAAGAAGCCTGTGGGTTTAATTATGTTGTAGTTAAGAGATGGAAAAACAAGCTTCTGAAGGTTTTCAGAAAATGGCCAGAGTAACAAAATATAGATGAAATCAGGAAGATTGGAAAGTGGTGACTGACCACTAGAGCCTGGCATGCAACATTAACTCTTGATGTTCATTTATTTACATGTCTCTTTATTTCTGAAAAACATATCTGGCTGTGTGAGATTTGTAAAAATGTACTGTAGGGGGCAGTTCTCCAAACACCAGCTGTTCCAACACACATGTAGCTCCATAATGTCAGAAACAAGTGGCTAAAGTTTATTTTTGTCACAATCCTGATGGTTTTAGTCAAACCTCAGCTGTTTGTGTGGCACATTTTAGCAGTGCCACAGTGATGCTGTCATAATGTGTTGCAGGCTTTGCAAAATATGATATTAAAGGATGCAGCTGCGCAAACTATATTAAACTTGACAGGAAACCTGGAACCTGGGAGTAACTGCAGCTACTTGTTCCACAAGCAGAAGGGTAGTTTACAAAAGAGTCTTTAAAGAAGAGCAAAAACAAACAAACAAACAAAAAGCCTTGGTTGATTTCAAATGTCAGTATTAACCATTACAAACTTTTAATATCTATATAAGTGAAACATTGGAAAAAATACAATTAAATGTCATAGTTTTAAAATCATTCTTTACATTTATATTTACATTTAATGCATTTAGCAAATAGCAGATAGCAATAGCTTTAATCGCTTAATAAACTGATTCATGAAAAAACAGACTGCAATATTATACTGCATCTCCACTCATGGATACATGCGGCATGGTGGACCGTTCATCTCAAGGTCAGATTGACTTTCTTTGTCACCTCATTTACCAGGCATGAACCACGCCGCTGTGCCATATAATGGAATGACAGAAATCATTGGGCTGGGCCACTCGGACGGCCTTGATCCTAATCACTGATACGGAAAACTCGCAACATGGTCCCTCTGAGATGCCCACAGCTCTCCTCGATTTCAATACGCCACCTGACATATGCGGTTTGCACAGCAGTACGTCTAATAGGGTCTGTCATTGAGTAACCTGTACTGATGCTTGTTGATATGTCACAATGCTCTAATTCACTGCCCCTTGGCTTAAGCCACCAGGCGTCCATAACACCAGTTAGCTCCATATGTTGTACTGCATTTCAGCCACTACCTGAGCAGTCTGCATCCCCCTCACTAGGGCTCAAGCCCCGTCTCACTTTAGACACCATTAGCCCTTCAGACCAATCAAATTACCCCATACTGGCAGTACACTGACTGGAATTAAACTTCCAAAAGTTTTAAAGATATTTTGTTTTTTTCTCTTTATTTTGTCTTTTTCCTATAGTAACATTCAGCTGTTTCATTCCTTGCAGAGTCTGTTAATTGTTTCTTCATGAGACGATTTGCTATTTTACTTCCCCTTCAATAAGAAAGAAAACAGCTGTAATAACATTCCTCAAATCTCCTCTGTCCCCCTTTCAGTGCCTTGGCTGTGCAGAGAGAGCCTCTAATTTATACACTCGAATAGAAAAATGATGACTACGTCAAGCCATTTGTATACATAATTAGTAATAAAGTCATGTTAGTTCACTTTAGACACATCATTTATTCAAATGTACTGTATGTTATAATCGCAATCACAAGTGACAGAATGACTGACAAAATAAAAAAAGGATGCACAAAATTGTGGGTAATTATATTTATTTAAACAACAATCCATTATATTCTAATTCTAAGTAGCACAAATAATTAACATTATAAGGAACCCCCAATTATAGTTTTTGAAAAATATATTTATTCATTTTTCTAAAGCAGTAATAAAGTCATATTAGGGTTTACCCTAACAAAGATCATTATTAAAACAACAGCACTGTACTGGATTATAAATGGACATGAAAATGTACTGCATATTATGACATATTACATTTTTACTTTTTATACATAAATGGCAGGATGGCCACAATGAATGAATCAATCAATCAATAAAATAATATTCATAAGTGATGTAAGTGTACAATAGGCTCAGATGAAGCATTTTCAGAATATTTTGTTTGCATTCTAATGCAAAACATACATTCTTGCAAAACTCTCTATTATTTAACACTTCATGCAATAACATCTATTCCTGATATCCCAAAAGCCCTTGTGGTTCACAGAAAGGTCTAAAAGTTCAATGTTGATTCAAACGTTCAGGGGTAAAAGGTTTAGCATAAACTGCTCCCAAGGGTGGAGAAAGAGGTTTCACTCCAGTCATCACTCAAACATATTTAGATCATCAATCAGCACAGCTCTGTCGTTTTGTTTGGACAGTTTGACCTTGGTGGGTGAAGCTAATGCCACAAGACAAAAGAATCAGGGAGCTGGAGGCTGCAAAGTTGAGATGGTTTAGTTGACAAGATCACTGCTGCACCATCAAGCCATGCTAATATTTGTGTTCATTGTCTATCTTACAAGTGGACAGAAGAGAGACAGTTGGCAAATACTTACATCCGTTTAATGGAGGGCATTATTTTGTGTAAGCTTCTGTCTCCGGTTAAGGTTTGTTTGGATTAGAGGCATATTGAGTGAAGATACCCAGTCTGGAAAAGCACTCCTAAGTGTGTGCGCAATGTTAACAAATGTAACTGCCTTGTCTCCTCAACTGAATACTGAAAAATGAAGTTTCTGTTATTCTACCAGATAATTAGTTTGACATTATTTGCTTAAGATTTGAAAATCATAAACAAATGATAAACTGATAGTTCTCTTGGTAGACCTAATCTTAAATGTTTTTTTAGTTCTTCCCCATGCGAAAGACATCACAATGAAATAAGTATGTTGTGGGTGAGTGCCAGAACATTGTTATGCAGCTGCTAAGGTGATCTGGTAATTTCTTACACACTGAAGTCTCTGCGAGGTTAGCACACTTCAACAAGTCAGTAGAAGTATTATGTCTATAGCATAAATGGTATTGAACAAGTTACACAGGGAAGTTAATTCTTCCCTGTGTAAAAATTATACAGCCATAAAAATTATATGTGTATGGTCCCAATTAGCACATTTGCTCTTGAAGTAACTAATCTCAGTTACGTTCAAAGGTTATAGTACCTTCCTTATTACAGTATCTTTATAATTATTCAAATACCCTGCACAGTTTAACACATTTATCTACTTTTACGCCACCATAAAATAAAAATTCATGTCAGATATTTTTCCTGAGAAAAAGAAATCTCACATATGTTTCTAGAGGATTTTCAGAAGATCACAAGGTCACAAACTGAGCTAAGCCGTATAAAGTTTGTAATCAAACTAATCAAAATAAGTAAAGACTTAAATATGAACTCCAACATTTATATAATTTCTTGTCTAATGGCCCTTATGAATTGTGTTCAGACACATTTTGGAACAGGTTTGCATCAAAATACTTGAGTGTTTTTCGGGTTCGAATCTCTTCTCAATTACAAGCAACAGCTACCAAGTACAAAGTTTAGTTTCAGCACATCTCCTGCCTACTGAAACCACTTTACAACTATGTTCAAATGTTCACCTCCCTTACCTGAGTTTCCCATAAATGAAGTTGGGGAAAAAAAGGTTTTAAGTGTACATATGTTTGCCTCAGAGTATGCTGCCATGCTCTTTCAGCGCACAGGCATGTGAAGTCTTGAAGGAAACATTTGTCTTACTAATGGAAGGCAGACAAAAAAATTGCTTGATAGTATCTGTTTGCAGAACAGGTTGCCTTAAATGGACATGAAGAGCCATGTAAAGACATAAAATGGAGGAGAGTGTGAATGTGACACATTTCAGACAAGTGCTAATGAATGTAAACACAGAGTCTATAAAGCAAAGCAGAATGAAGATGACTGTAGCTATGAAGAGGGTAATTCAAACCATTTCTCATCTCCCTTATGACACATTAACCTTATCTCATTCCTTCATGGGAGGCGCAGTGTGCGAACAAGCAAATGAACGAATGTGTTTGAAAGAAAGGAGTACAGAAAGGAAGCTCACACTATGGAAATAAAGATGATGTTTCTATGACAGGCAATTGAAAGACATCTCTCTGTGGTGCTCTTATCATGCTAATGAAATACATTAGCACCAATAGCGTTGACTGCATGTTTTATCAAGCATGCCATGGTGGCGTTGATTGTTTGGCACAACGGGGAGGATCACCTCAATATGCGTGGTCAACCCAGCAGAAAACAAAGGGACACAATTTAACACAAATGAATTAAGCTCTAGACAAAATTATAATTTCTAGCATATACATATTTCATTGTCCAATTTTGGATATGTTTCTGTAGCTTTTCTGCTACAAGCTGCGTACAATTAGAAGTACTTAAACTACATTCAAGCTACCTTTTTAAAGCAGCAGGCAACACTACAAATTACTCATAAAAGTAGCTAACGATATTAAAGCTATTCGTTATAAAAAGAAGCTTTGTTATTGGAAAAGATAGATTTTTTGTCACACTACTAAACAATGTAAGTAAGATTTTGATGCATTTAAAATCATGTTGGTGATCAAACACATTATTTCAAAGATTTGTCATTTGTCATAGCCCCCTTGTTTAATATTGTAATATTTAATATCACAAACTACCTCTGAAATGACTCTTTGGTTGATGCCCCAAAGCATTTTTATGTTTTCAACCCCACACATTTAACCATATGTCATATAGATGTCCAACTAGCTGTGATAGACTATTCTTGTATATAATGTCTACTCTTCACAATCCAAGTCTTGCCCTAACTTTTGTCTCACTGAATATCCTGCTTCACTCAAATTGTACATATATATATACACAAAAGTTTTTCTGTGGAGAATGATTTAGTCTTCTTTCCAAGCTGCCATTAAAGCCAACCTTTCACTCTGTCTGTCAAACTAACATTACAGCATGTTCCTAACAAGATGAGAGCTCTAAAGTCATACTAATAGGCACCAGAGCCCCACCTTTTGGCCCCGTGACCCATCATTTGTCAGACCACACACTGTTTGGAGTGTGAAACAATCAGCAGATCTTGGGGCCCAACCATCTAGGAGCTTTTGGGTGGGTGAGATCCCGCGTCCCCTGCAGGTCCATTCGACCGGTAGGTAAGCAAGTCTGGTATCCAACTTACATCTGTCTTAGGCGTGGGACTGTGTGAAAAGCACGTTGTTCACAACAGCTGGGCTAACCACATTTCCTCTAAAGGGAACATGGCCTTTTCCTCAAGGCAATCTGTTAGCACTGTGGCCCATTCTGCTCTGGTTTGCTGTGGTGAAAGCAAAGCCAGATGAAAGCATTGAGACACCTGAGATAGAAAACTGTTCATTTCCACTTCACCAATATTCTATTTCACGATGTCCTGCTTTTTACAAACTCACTATTTTTTGTCAAGAAAATTATTAGGGTAGGTGCAAAGATAAAAACTATGAATTTGCCTTTGTTGAGTTGTTTGTAATTTCTGATGACCCACATTCTTTAAATCATGTTTATATTAACTTATTGTCATAATTCATCATTCAGAGTTGTTCAAGCTGTGAAGATGATTCAACTCTGAGTCAAGGTTTCCATAGTCTGGAAAAACCTACATGGAAATATCAGGTAATTTTACAATTGGGATTTCAAGGCCTGGAAAACTCAAAGTTTGAAAAATGTATAACTTTCTAGTTAAGTAATCTTTTATAATTTTATTATTTATTGTTTTATTGGTTACAACAAGGTTCAATTTGTTAACATTGTTAAGTAATGTTAGTAAATAGAACTTTATTGTAAAGTGTTACAATTCTATTGTGCAGCTGGAATTGCTCTCTCATGATGAGTGATCATAAATCACTAGAAAAGTTTCAATAGTCAAAAAGGTCTTTTTAGTTGTTTTATTTTTGTTATAGTAATATTTTATTATGTAGTTGTTTTTGAAGCTCTAAAACATTTAAATAGCTGGAATATGCTCTCTGTGTGTACAATTTCTAATTTTTACAAAAAAATCTAATCCAGCAACTATGAACAACTGGGAAGGTTTGGAAAATTCATTAGTCAGATGTTTTGGGAACCCTAAAACATATAAAGTGAAAAACATATACTTAGTATCAAACAAGACAAAATGATTTGAGACACATTTCATGCAATTAAAGGGCAAAATGTACAGAGATGATTGCTCATTTCCTGACATGTCAATCATTCTGAGCGAGCCCTGTGGTGACCTATCAGCAGATGCTGTCAAGCATTGCTCACCAGAGACCTGACGTCTGCCTGTGGACCACCTCACTTAGTCTCGGGGGAAGTCATTTCTCATGCCCTCTTGGTAAACATAATATACAATTCAAGCATGATGCCGGACCACCAAGTGAGAAGGCGTGAGCAGGGCCTTTCATTCACATTTTTGAACATCACATCCAAAATAAGCACAAGAGTTTGTGATAACAATCTCTCATATGGACTAAACAAAATGAGCAAAAAAAGTCAAACATTGATGTGGAGCGAGACAAACAGTAGCCCTGCTGTATATACTTGGTTGTGTGGTGACGGGTTTGGGGTGAAAAACGAATCATTTTAAACATAACACATTTGACACATTTAAACAACTCCTCTGACATGTTTAAACATTAAATGTTTAAACAAAAAAAAAATAACTTACTCTAAAATTAAATGAATAGGAAGAAAGCAATATAAAAATAAATATGCAAACAATGCGTTTGTTTTCTGTCATCTGGAAGTGAGAATTAACACAACTCAAGTGATGGACCGTGGAATGCATCTAAACAATTAAACAAAAAATGCTTAAAAACAATTTCAACCCACCAGACCATCAAGAAAATTTCACACATTATGGTGTAGACACACTACCAGTGCTTGACATTACCTACCAACCCACCTACTGCAGGTAGAACACCAGATTAACATGGGACGCTATCATTTTTACTATTTTGGTGGGTGTTTTGGTAGCATTTTCTTAAGAATAAGTATTGTTTACAAAAAACATCTGAAATTATCTAATAAAGATATATAAAGAATAAAGAAAATAATGTCTGTATAATTGCTATATATCATAGCAATGATATAACCAGTCAGTCGATTTTGCTACACTGTTTATCCTACAGTATGTAGACATACAGTACTTTTAGCAGAAAGTACCGCTTGAAGTTATTGCCGATCTCAGATTCCCGGCCGATCCTTTTGTTGCCAATAGTAGAGGACATCAGGGATTTTTCATATATTGTGTTTAAAAATGTGAATTTTTAGGAATTTTTAGGAAAGAAGGAATTTTAAATTCTTTCTTTAAAATCCAAAGCACTCAGGAGATTGGGCTTCCATGGCGTTTGCTAAGCAATCATGAATTGCACTCTCCATGATGATAATGATCTCTACTTTAAAGTCACAGCAAAATAATGTTTTGACAGTGCAAACTGACTGATGGCTCAACATGAACACACACAGTCCTTCACTAGATCAACAGAAAATTCAGTTTTTTGTTCATATATATATATGTAGTTACGGCTTCTTCTACAGCTACAGAATCTTGTGGGCTCACCTGAGTCTGCAGTGATACTGTACCTGTAAAGGGTAGATTATTAAAAGGATTTTCTAGGATCCTTAATATTAAAATATATCTGAGTGAGGATCAAGCAAGTATGTTTAAACAACGTTTTAAAATGTTTGTCCAAGGTACAAATTGTCACTTCTTATAAATACCAAGTTATCTGATATTCTTAGAAGATTAACTAGCCTTGACATACACAGTCTTGAAGGTCAACAGGGGTTCTCTCTGTGATTTCATTTCCTGTTTTAACGTTTCCTGTCACATGACACCAAAATAGCTTCCTGCATGTTGATTACAACACACAGACCTTGATTTAGTGTACAAAAGTGTTTAAAATATTATAGATATTAAAACAAAAACTATATGTGTTAAAACATTCTTGTTCTTGACCCATAAACTGTTTTTTGCATATGTAATACTGCTGTGTGAACTTTTGTATTCCTTATTGTATATTCCGGAGTCCCTTTTTCACTGGTAAACCTTTTCCTAGCATCTTACACCTAAGTTGCTGAAAAATATTTACAGTGCATCTTGCATTTGCATTTATGCAGTACATATTATGCATTTTAATGTGTGGTTAAATTACGTATATGCATGTTATCAGATCATTATTATTGGTTCTTATTTGTCTCCATGATTTGGTTTTGGTTTTTTTTTTTTAAGTATAGTGAGCTTTGCCCTGTGGAAGAGAGAGAGAAATACAGACACAGAGAGTGAGAGAGTGAGAAAGAGAACATAGTGAAACACTTTCTGTCCTAACACAATGTTTGTGCTTCCCTGATTCCCTGATGAGTTCTGCTCATTTCCTACTGTGGTTTTGCTGTGCTAAGTCCAAATCCCATCTTGGAACTTTCAAACATTTTAAAACATTGCAAAGTGTTGCTTGTGGTTTTAATGCAATAACCTTATTCATTAATCCCAATGTGAGTGTTTTGGCCTGCTTCATCCATTGCTGTTATTGCAGTATTTAGTTCATTTATTTTAATGCTGGGCCTTGTATGTGTATTGAATTTGTGTTCCTGCATCAACTTCATTATATTCACAATATACAATAACACAACTGTATGTCATACAGGTCATGAACACATGAATGTCTGTAACTTATGCCTGCGATATATTAGTGAAGGTCAGATATTTATACATTTTAAAGACTTTGCACATTTTATAATTAACTTGTGTTTGGCAAGTGTTAATTTTGTGGTTATAACTTTAGTCAAGTGTCGAGATATGTGTTTTGCGTCATAGCTGTTATTATAGTTTAATATTTTACCACAACTGGAATGCTATGTTGACCAATCAGCAACCAGCACCTGATCCCTTAATTTCATAAGATCCAGCTGATGTTTGATTTATATCAGTACACTAGGTACATTAGCTTACACTGCATTTTGCACCATTTTCCCTTGTGTTTTATTCACAATATATCCGTGGCTTGAAGCAGCCTCTCTATCTTTCAGCCAACATGATATTTAGTTGATAAATTAAATTACAGAACTGTCAGACTGTTCGCAGATAAGTAGTTTTAGGGCAAAAAGCCTATCTCAACAATACATCAATAATGTGAATAAGCAATGATATTTACTGTCAATCAAAACCCGATGTAGGGCCGGCTTGCGTTGCGGATGTAAAATATTAATATGGGTTAGCCCTGTGAGATACAGAAGCGCAGACGGGGCACACGCTGGCACCAGAAGCAAGGCCACATTTGACAAGCCAAACAAGCCACTATAAATAAGTGATGAGTCGAAAGGTTTGGAGAGGTTTCTAAACATTAAATAAACAGCTTATGCATCAGCACAACCCAAGTTTTTAACTCCCCAATGCAACATGTTTCTAACATAATGAAACTTGTTAAAAATTAACCTGTTCGTTGGCAGAAAGCAAGAAGCACTGGCTTGCTATGAATGAGGCTTGGGTGTCACATGTTAAATAATTTCAGAATCATGATGCAATCCAAGATAAGGGACCTTTAAACTAGAGGCATATAGACTCTAAAATCTTCACTAATCTGATAGAGGCAGCGTTCCTTCTAACGCCACACGTTTCCTGAAGGGATGTGTAGTGTGTGTATGTGTGTGGATCACATGACTGCAAATTGATGTCAAGCTCAAACTGACAGGCAGAGAAGTTACTCCTGAGCCTGGGGGATACACAACATATTTTACCACTCCTGTGAGGAAATTGCTGAGAATGGAGGGATGTGTGTGTGTATGTGTGCCCATAACTTTCCCTGCTGAAAGCTCAGTTAAGCAGGGAGCAGCTGCTTAGATTTTTTGCGTATAAGATATCAGCTGGATGATAGCGATATCAATTGCCCCTCTATCAGAGGCTGATGACTGGAGTGGGCGTTTTGGTACTGCTGTGGGGATCTGATGTGTTGCTTTAGGTGATGGGCAGCAGTAATTTTGCATGCAGCTGCTCTGAAGAATGCTGCCACATTCACACATCCACAGCATGGGAGCCATGTGGTTGGGAGGCCTGAGGTAAAGCTAAATATTAGAGAGCCAATTTTCTGGTAGCAAAACAAATGAAATTAAAAGTGCAGTATGCGATTTCTGAGAAACGCTGATGATAAAATTGACACCCAAACAAACACATTCCTCCTTGGATTGCTTCGCCCCTAAAATAACAAACAGCCTCTGCAACACTGGTTGTGAGAGTGTGGTGTTGAACCTGATCCACTTTTTGTTTTTTCTCCCACGAATAACAATATTAATTTAAAAATGTAGTATTTAATGTAGTTCACTTAGTGAACTTAGATTCTTTTAAAGAGTATCCAATATAATATACTCCAGACTGTATTTAACAATAAACTATGCTTTCGAATACACCGATAAAGATATGGTTTGCTTTAACAGTTATTATTAAACAGGAGTATTTGTAAAATAACCAATGATACGTCTGTATCACAAAGTGCTTCTGTGTGTGTGGGTTGAGCTGATTGAGGCAATCTTTGAGATAGAGTGCTGGATGTTCAAGATATGCTTGTGAAAGAATCGGGTCACAATGTCTTCCCGGAGGAAATCCTATCTTTTGACCAGTCATGGGCTTTTGGGAGAGCCTATCTGACAGTTTCACAAGGATGTATGACCCAGTTCCCGAACTATGTAAACAAAAAAAGAATAAAAAAGTACTTCATACTCAATAATGTACATCATTTGCTAATTGAATTCACTCTTTAGTATTTGCATTGCCAAGAACTCTCAACTGCTTGTTCAGAAACAAAAAAAATGTATTAAGCGTATATACAATAACGTTGTGTGTCGTTAGGTTCCCATGTCAAGTTTCATGCAGCAAGTTTTCTGGGCTAAATGCAAGTTTGAAAGGTGACTCATAGTGTGTTAAATATCACATGCTGTAGTAATCAAACCTTTGGGAGATATAAATGCCTTTTCAGTTGGACAAAACTCCATATATGTGCATGTACTGCCCAAATGAAAGCTGAGCCTTTAAATAAAGCACTCAAATGTAATCTTAAAATAATATGGGGTACTTTCATTAGAATGTTCTGACACAAATCCATGCATAATAGTTGTATTTTTGGTAGTAAATGAGACCTTTCAGTGTCTTGATGAGAAAGTAAAATGGGCCCTGACACAACTGAACTCAACACCCAGTCCACTATGAATATGTATGCATACTTTCTACTGAAGCTAAGAATTGGACTGTTGTGTTTATTTCTGCCTATCTATTTCACAATGCAATATCCTTCAATCTTCTAACTCTGGAAACAGTTTAAGTTTCATCCCCTGAGGTTCTAGTTCTAGCCATCATTCTCCTTTTCTCACATTTTACTTTCTCCAGTGTGTCAGGTACAACAGTACATGCCATAAACAACTGATCTCTTGAGTTCATGCCATTTGAAATCCTGTCCTGAGCATGTCATGAAAATGTCAAATTCTTGACAGAGGTCTTTTCTATGATATCATTTCCTGGGTTATGGTTTATAACCTTATCAACAATATTTTAAAATGAAAATGGTTTGTGCAAGGCTTAGGTTTGAGGATAAAAAATATCAATAGCTAAAGGGAATGAAAGTGAATGAGACATTTTGTGTTTTCGTAAAAATGTTGTATCCTGCTTAAGAGGGTTTAAGACCTGAAGCTTAAAACTTTATATTTCATTTATAAAGAACAAATGGGAATATAAACCTATAAATCATTGTCACTCTCAGTGCCATTGCTGTGTAAATGTTCCCCAGACATTCCGCCTCAGAAATTTTAGGAAGTTTTTACCTGAGCCATTTTTATTAGCCTCTTTCCTCAGAATTGATGAACACTGGTCATTTCAGCTCAGGATTTTCTCTCCACAATATCAAGCTGTCCAAAAACCTTTGATGAATAGGGCTGGTTTTTACATTTTGAATAAAGTCCTTATTCACTTTAGTGCAAGCGAAAAGAGAAAAGCAAATGATGCCAACATTTCAACCTCAAATGGACATGTTAAGTGGTTTTCTAGATTGTAATTGATGGTTTACAAAGAGTGAGAGGGGAAAACATCTCAGCAAATTCTTGGGGAAATTTGTGACATGCCACAGTAGCTAACCTGCGTATTGATGTAATCCAGAAAGCAGAGCTAGATCAGTGTTTATTTAGCTGTCTTTAAAAGCAGTCTAATTTCATGTTGTACATTTCAGGGATTCTGGGTAATGGAAAGAATTTAAAAAGGACAGATAAATTAGTGGTTTGTTAGGTTAGGCAGCATGTCAAACTGTAATTTTAGAAATAGCATAGTTAAAGATTAGACATCATATTTTCAGTGTTGAAATACTATCCAAGCTTAATATGAAAAGACAGCTATAAGTAAGCCATTTATAGGTTGATTTCCCCAGAAAGAATAAATACTGTGGCTTTGTAGAGCTTTCACCACATTGCTGTTGAGTATCCCAACCAGTAACACCGGCTCAACCAATGGCATGAATTTGGGTGGACTACCTATTTGTCCAACCAACAGCAGCTGTTTAGAGAAAATGTTTGAAAAAAGCCTTTTATTTATTTTGCCTATTCTGTTTGATGATACTAATGCACAGAAATTAATTTCCTTACCCTTAATACTAGAGTACCAATTTTTAATAAATGTGGGGCCTTTCAGTGGCGTAGATTTAGGAATTCTGTGCCTCAGAATGCATGTCCATAGACAACCCACAGGCTATTCATTAATTGTCTGAAGTTTGCAAAACGAAAACACTAGATCTGCATGAAATTGTCAGTTCCAGTTTGATGCTGGTTACAAAAGCTCTGGGTTCCAGGAAACAGAGTGTTTCAAGGTTCCAAATTAATACAATGACCACATTTGAAAAAAATAATCACTGAATTGGACAATGTTAGCCAAGTGTCATCAAATCTTAAAATCTGAACCATGGCACCATTAAATGGTTTTGCTCAGCTTGCTCCAAGTAGGATGTGAACCAATGGCCAAGCTGACATTGGAGTCAAGCACATTAACAGAAACTCTGAAGGACATAGCCCTGAGTCGCAGTTGCTAGTGTGAAATTGGGAAGTGAGGTTTACACATTACATTTACATTTAAGCATTTGGCAGACGCTTTTATCCAAAGTGTCTTACATTGCATTATACCATACATTGTTTCTGGATATGCGCAATCCCTGGGATCGAACCCATGATCTTGGTGTTGTTAACACCATGCTCTAACCACTGCACTCGTACCTGCTGGCGAACATTAGGCAGCATGAAAAGTTGTAACAGTTAAATATTTTACAAACTGATAACCTAATAACAAAGCATCTGAAATAAACTTCAAACGTAATCTTTATCCATGGACACATTGTAAATAATAATCACACAATTTTCCACAATAAAACCTTGAAATTATCAAAAGATTTGATCCAAAATATAGCTGGTGTCAGCTATTTAAGTGTAAACTTAACTGTTTAAACACTTTGCAACAATATTGTCCAGCATACAATGCTGAATGATGTACGTAACCAGGGGAAATGCATTTTACCTGACTTAATAATAACAACATAATGCAGTGAGGCGTGGAAGTAAAATTAGTCTTTTCTAGCTTCTAGTCTAGCTTTTACCACCAAGACAAAGCTGTGGCTGTATCTCTCCTATTCATGCTGGTCTCCATTTTAGAAGAACAAACTGACAGAAGCATCTAAAGTCTGAACATATGGAAACTCTTTTCCCCTTTCAAGTACATAAATTACATTTTAAAATAATTTTTATCAGGAGTTACTCAGACTGAAAAACATATGTTTATTTGTCAACAAAGTCTTCCGGATGATACAGACTTGACATATCCTAGATTACTTGACGTATAGATTACACTTCCTGATCTGTGTATGCCCGATTGACGGAGAGCAACATGCCAAGTGCATTATGGGTGAATAAGTTTTCCTACCTATTGACAAAAGAGAAGACAACAACCTTTTTCTCTAGTCGAGCAGCATGGATTTCACAGATTTTTCTCCTTGCTACTGCATAGGTAGCAAAGTTTCATTGAAAGCCCATTTTGAGGGACCCTTTTAGGCAAAAAGGACATCAAATGCTCAAAAATTGTGGAATTCATGTACATCTTGATTCACCTTTTCACTGAAAACTATTGGTACAGAAATGAACCTCAAAGCATGCTCTTGGAACATGTTTTGGCTTTGTTTTTTAATTAAATGGATTTGTGTTACACTCAAAATTGCTGTCTCTTGAGCTCTGTATGTTACATATAATCCCAGAGGTGGAATCAGTCCCATATGATGCTGCCAGTCATCACAGTTTCAGCCGACAAGTTCTGTAAACAAATAGCGCTTGCTTGCAGGGAATTGTGGGAGAGAATGCTGACGTGCAAGGGCTCGTGGCCTGAGGCTGCGGACAAGTTACGAGCTGTAACAAATCTTCCCGTACATCTGTTCCAACACCGCACTGCAGGGTCTCAGGACTCGTGCACACAGACGTGTGTCGATAAAACGCTTGCTCGTATTTCATCATTAGCTGTCAGTCTGCTCGATGACATGTACTGAGAGGGGGGGGGGGGAGTAGAGAGAGAGAATGAGCCTCACAAGCAATGATAGCAGAAGTTTGTGAAGCCTAGTGCCTATAATAGTAGATGGATGGACACCTGGCTGACTCTGATTCACAGAGTGAGCTGTACAGATGTATTTGAAGTTGTGTAGTAGTGGTGCAGTGGTCTGGTGTGAAAAGAAGTGTTTAATCAAACCGTAAGATTCTTACTCCAATCCAAGAAATATATTTCTGCCATCTCTTCATACTAATATTCTACCACTGCTACAGTGACCAGTTCCAGTTGTTATAGTTTGGATGTCATTTGTCCCAATAATCAGTCATAGCTTTAGTTTAATGTAACAACCATAACTGGAGACGAGTAATTTTATAGGGTGCCTCCTGCTCTTCACCACACTATTTGGCAAACACCCAATCAGTATGCAGTAATTCTAATATGGCTACCAACTACTTACCCGCTTCTCAGCAATTTGCTTAACATTTATTTAAGTGTTACTCGTTCTTGTGTGCATTAATATTTTTATTATGATTTCAGTTGTGTTGTCTAAATATTGTTGGAATAAAAAAGTGTTAATTAATAGGGATCACTTGCATTTAAGCACAAACAGTGTTTCAACATGTCTTGCTGCAATGCCATGCCAATCCATGGGTTTCTGTCTGATATGCTACTCCTTAGTCTTGTTTCACACATCTTGCATCTGCAGCACATACTGTAAGTAGAGTGTATTAATTTCAGTGTCCATATTAACATGATGCAGTATGCAGTATTTGTCCTACATGCTTAAGTCTAGTTGAGTTTCGCCAGCAAGCTTATTTTTGCTGAGCATTTTTGCTGAGCATTTTTGCACAATGAACCTGAAATAATATACGAATAAGGTGACATGCCATTAAAAAAACTGTTTTTGAAACATAATCTTGACAAACAGTCTTAGAGGTGTCAGTCTCTCCTAACTCTGAAGGAGCTGTGCTGTACAACATGGAACACGGCTGCTCAATGCTGTCGTTAAGATGGCCGCCAAGTGAACTGACTTCCCTTAAAAGGATTTTGGCTTAACTCAGTTGAAAACATGGTAGAAATGCAGTGCAAATTCATTTATCATGCAATATGTTTTTAAAAGCAATGTGAAGTAATAGAATTAACTAATATTTGAAGAAAGACATCTGTTGGGCTTCATGCACACAAATAACATTGTGTTTTGAAAGTATTGAAAATTATTTTAATATTGAGTTTAATAAATGAGTTTAATAATTGTGACAAATAGAGTTCAGTTGTCAATGAATTATTCCACAAAACCTTTTTACATACAGTCATTATAAAGGGAAATGCTCAGTTCAGAAGTCACAACATTATTACATCACTGCTGGTTGTGTGGAAGCTCAACACTCACCTGCTGTTAAGGCCATGTGTCCGCCAAAGTCCTTTTTTTCCTGAGTCAGCATATTTATTCCACTTTTTGCATTTGGAGCACCACATATTTAAAAACCGCAGCAGCAGGGCAAAGGGCTGAAAGTAGATTCCACGCTGGGCGCTTGGCATTTTTTTGTCACCAAGAGCTGAAAATGGGTAAAATGCAGTACTGTCACGTTTTCCCAGCTGTCCAATCACAGTAGAGGAGGCATAATGATATAACGATTGGACAGTTGTTATTGGACTCCAAGTATCCATGTCTGTACCAGAAGACATTATTATTATGATAAAGTTTACAACGATTGATATCTAGCACTAATAAAAATCAAATTAAATAAAATGGTAAATATTGGTGGAGGGTCATGAGATGATGTCTGTCTGCTTTTCTTCTGGATTTCAATTAGTCTCAGATTCTTGGGTTTTTATTTTAATATGCAAATTAAAATAAGTGGAAAAGCCATAGTAAATTCTGTACACAATAGCATTTTTCATATTTTATTAAAATGAATAATGTAACAGATTCTAGATTTAATTCAGCACATTGTTTGAATTTATTTAAAAAACTGTACACTTAACAATTTTCTATTAAGTTTTGTTGTATATTTTATTGGATTTCCATTGGTTGTATAGACACCATAAATAATTTGATATATTAATTATCAATTATATTAGAGCAACACTTTGCCTGTCAGAAAAGAAAAGTAGTTTTTTTCCAGCTTTCATATTCTTTCATGCAAAATCATATAATGGTTAACATAATACAGTATCATACACCTGTGCATATGCAAACAGATTCACATTCAGAAACTTGGACACTGGATGATATTAATTTGCATCCATATACATGAATCAGACAACAAAAGCTGTAAAATCATTAGGTAATGAGCTGGAAAAGTATTGCAAAAACCTTGAGGGTGCAAGTTGCAGACTAAAAACACACTGACAGAAAGTTATCCATATTTATGAATTATGTTAAAGTGGCCCCTGAGCAGTCACACAGTACGTGTGTGGGTCTGTGTGTGTATGCACACATGTTCGTATCCAAGGGCACAAGACGCATTAGTAATACTGGGCCCCTGAAGAGTCATGAAATGGAGTGTGTAGTGGTTAACCAGCCCCTAAAAGAGGAACATGTACAATTCCATGAGAATTTACACACCAATTAGAGGCCAAAGGCAGATGTTGGTTGTCTTACGTGTGCCATCTATTCCACTACAACCTGAAAAACACTGTTATGCTGGACTTTTTGGGGTGTGTACCAATGCCAAACCAAACTAGACAAAAAAGACTTAAGTAACATGGCTGGCATCATGTATTTGTCAATCAAATATAATATTTATGGAATGAGAGAATTCTGCAGGTATTCAGTAATATTAAAATCACCTTCCACTGGCTTTAATGTATTGTGGCCTGGGAACAGATGGTACGTATCAATACAGACCTTCAAGCAGTGGGCATACCTACTTATTTTTTTACTGTCTACATAAACCATGGTGTTCTCAAAACAAAATACCCTTTGGTGATAAAATCTATGCATTTTGTGCATAGTGTATATATACAGGATAAACAGTGTGGTGTTACGCTGTCCCAAATTTAGTTTAGTTTAGTTTAAATGTTTAGTTTAGTTTAACTAAACATAGTTTAAATGTACTGTATTTAGAATAGTTACCTATTTACCTAATGTAGTTTTACTGTTTGTTTTCTGTGCAATTGTCCTTGTGTGCTGGGTCATTAATTCAATTTTGTTCCATGCTACTCTATGAACATGGCATAATATATCTCTGATATTCATAACTCCGATAAATGGCACAAAAAACAAAATGAGTCGTGGTTTGACACTTTGCCTGCTAGACAAATGGTCTGAGTGGCAGCTTCTTGTATAATAAAATGCAACGTTGACCAAACTCTTTTGTTAATCTTGTTTGGCATGACAAATGGGAAAGAGACGGGAAACTATTTACAAAATAGTTTTGTAATCAAATGAATAACTTAGATCTGTGGTTGTCATTAAATTCAAACTTTTATATGTGGTATGTGTGTGCATTGAATTTGTAGAATAAACTGTTACTTGTTACTTGTTCAAGTTTGGCTGGTTCAATGCAGTATGTCTTAAAACCTAAGTTAAGGTAGTGCTGATGTGCAAAGTACTTAATAAGGTTTGTTTTGCAATTTAAAGTGTCCTATACATTTAGCCAAGTCATAATATATTAAATATTTCACTTATAAATAATTAAGTACATATTTTAATAACCGGTTGAGTAAACTTTCAAAAATAGCCTTCTACTGTACAATGGTCCAGAATAAGTGTGACAGGTACAGAGTCAGCTAAGTCAAGCAGCATTATTACTACAACAGGAACAGGATCCTGAGCCAAAGGCCAAATTTATTAGAGAGACTTGGGATGAGTTATTTTGACTTATGCTAGGTAATAGCCCATAACAACCATTTTAATAACTATAAGCAGTGTGGAAAAAGCTACCTTGGCTACCATTCAAACCACCTAAACATCCGCTCTAAAGCCCTAGCAACCACCCACCAATGTCCTAGCAACAACTTGGAACCTCAAAGCAACACACTTCATACCACCTTAGAAACTTCATAGCAACGCCATGTCATCATCCCAACATTGTGAAGCTTGGCATAAACAAGCACCATTTTTAGAAACAATTACACAAATATACTTAATCAGAAGGACAAGAACTGCAAGTCAGTATACATTTACATTATCGCCACAATTTTGATATTATTCAACATTAATGACATTGCTATTTGTTACTGACAATGTCTAATTTTATGTTGCATTGCTACTAGCTGTTACTTGGTGGCTCAGGTTACAGGTTTGACAGATGTTTCTGCAATTAGACATCTGCCTACAGTGTGCAGGACAGTAAGTCCTCAGAAAGAGGGTCTGACTCTAAATAAAGCAAGTCAAATAGAACATGAGACTTAATAATTATTCCTTTCAAATCAAACCATTTATTTCTGCCATCTGCTTTAACAGGTTCTGTGATTGGTATGCTTACTAGACACATATGGTGACAACAGAAAATGTGTATTGGCCTGTGATGTGCATGTTTTACTCTTGGTTTGTATAAATGTACTGTTTTTTATTTGCTTACTATATTTGGTATGGGATAAATTAAACTTTTTTAAATAACTTTTATAACTTCACACATAACTTCGCCCTGCTAATTCCATTTTAATTTCCTTTTTTTGGGAGGGGTTAGGGTTGGACCATCAAGACAAAACTAGTCATATGGACCATCGTATGGTGTGAGTTTGTCCAGGAAAGAAGTGGCCTAGATATAAAATATTTTTTTAATCATTTTTTTTTGTTCTAAAGAGGAAAGTGATAGGGGTCAGAATTAAACAATGGCAAGTAAATTATGACGTGTGTGTGTGTGTGTGTGTGTGTGTGTACTGTTCCTTTAACAAAATGTTTGTTCTTTGCAAATGCAGAAATGAAAGAGGCATATATCTCGACATTGAATGTGCTTACTATAGACTGTTTTCAGGTACAGGCCTGATGGATGACTGGATACATGTGCTAGTAGGTACTGTCTGCAGTTTCAAACAACCAAACATGACTTTTAATGACTACCTTGGCAACACAGATACCAGGTGTTCATGCTTGTGTAAATCTCTCAAATAGTCTGCTGGACAAATATGGATCTTAATAAGTCCCTCTAGGAGCAGTCCAGACTGGAGGCCTGGGAAAAGGCAGGTCTACATGATCAAATTACCACCATGTGCTCGATTCATAAAACCCAAAAAATGTACAAGCCACAAGTGCAAACCCTCCGAAATAGTGAATATGAACATAATTCTCTTTTCTTATTAAAAGTATTAGACCGCATAATTTTCATAACCAAAAGCCATTCTTCTTTGTCTTTCTGTTAACCTCCATTTCAGGCAGTTAGTCCCCATCTTATTTTTTTCTTTTTTTTTCCATATGGAGGTTACATTCTTGACTCACTCCTGTCATTTTTTTCACATCTCAGAAAGCATTAACATTCTAAAAA
This sequence comes from Botia almorhae, assembly GCA_036877575.1. NCBI lineage: Eukaryota > Metazoa > Chordata > Actinopteri > Cypriniformes > Botiidae > Botia > Botia almorhae. The sequence goes on along the minus strand of JAZGTJ010001737.1, from coordinate 26,724 downwards.
TGCAGCTGGGAAATCTATTCACCTCTACAATCATAAGGACATCTCGCTTCACATTTTTCAAAACTGTTTCAGGGTTATTTCACCAAACGCTTTGTATTTGTGTATCTCATATAGAGCATATGGGTAAAAAAATGACTTCTGATAAATTCATATTTTTTTCAGGCATATGAAAATCCAGTGCTTCATTTTCTTCTGTTTTATTTTACAACCGTTTTTCTAACTCACTATAGCACATTTTAATGAAACAAAGTAATAAGTAGCATTCTATCAATAATTTTACTTTTGTCACCAGTTATTTTTTACTCTCTCTCTGCAGTATATACAGTGTTCAAAATGCTCTTATAAAGATATCATCACCCTTTTAATAAGTGAACTTTAAAAAGTTCTTTAATTTAAAATAATTATAATAATTGACTGTCCCAAAATGTCAGCCCTGGGCTGTTCATAGAAATATCAGCATATAATTCTTCCCATATATAGAACAATTCTTGTAATGCCAAATTAAACTGTACTGTATCTTTCTAAAGGGGTAATTATGGCTCAATATGGCAAACATGGCAATTTAGTTTTAGATGGCACATGGGAAGGATTTTACCTGATGAAACTGATATGTGAAAACTGATATGCATTAACACTTGTAGTGAAGACTAGTTGTCACTAAATTCTAATCTAGTATTCTACACCCGTAATGCAAACGATATTGATCTGCTCTGCCTGGGCCTTTTTAATTATTTATAATACCTTTTATTAAAACATATCTTATTTTCAATCAATATCCACCAAGGTCCTAAAGGTAGGAACATTAATAGAGGCCTGCTGCATAGATTTAAGTAGATTATGAAGGCTGCTCAACCAGAAAATCTCAGTACAATAAACAGTAAACCCTTAAGTGAAAAGCAGAAGTAGTAACAACAGAAAGAAAGAAAACAGGGAAGTGAAATATGTGGCTACATACTTCATTGAGTATTCAGAGCAACAACCTAAATGAAGTATTCGAAAGCAAGACTTTCTAATTAGACTTTGTCCACTACTGAGTCCTCTTGCTTCTGAAGTACACTTTACTTATAAAAGCCTGTTTGTCTGCCTCCTCTCACTGTTTCAAAAAGGCACTGACATCTTGAACATAAATCATAGCCATCACACTCTGCTAATAAGCAGTGACAAGCAGTTTTTCAAACTTCAGAACATTTATAGACTGTTATTAGTGGGTGGAACTGTGCAGTGGCTCCCCCTAGTGTTTTTTCTCTAATTGGTACATTTAATGTCAATATTAATCATACTAAGACATGCTGTATGACTGCATCTGTTTAATTATGTTTGCTGTAAACATAATTTTCTTCAGAGTCTAATTTTTAGTGATGTAGTAGATGCAGCCTTGATCTAATACAGCAATGTCATTTCTTTATCATTGATCTGTTTCTAAACTGTACTTTCAACATACTAAATTACTTGGATATATAAGCATAGCTCTATATTATTAAATGTGAACTGTATTTAAGGAAAAATGTGCAGGTAGTTAGTAAAGGCTGATCAGGACCCCAATGTAAAGCTGAGAAGCCTTTTTCTTATCAGCCTAAAGGGGATTATTGCAGGCTGACTGTATATTGTTCCACGTATTGCATTGCTTTACCAATTGAATAAATAAATTGACATAAAATATGTATTTTGAGATGTTATTATTATTACTGTATCTTTGATGAAAGAGAACCACAGAGTCATACAATAGCACAAAAACGACTGAAATTGTCTGGGACAATAGTCAGCAGTCAATGTACTAATACATCTGACCACAAAATGTTGACCAATCAAAACTAAGTGTTCCAGAGTGATGTGTAATAAGTAACGATAGTTGTTCATAGCTCATAGTAATTACATGTTTTTAAGCTTTGGAGTTTTGGAGTTCTATATCTGAGTGAGCCACACATGGCTGAAGGTTTTGGCAGCATGCTAATACAAGTACTTATGCCACAAAAAATGGAAATCCATTGACAGTGATTGAGATTGTGGAGAAAGTCAGAATGTATTGATAAAAGTCTGTCTTTAATCAAATGTTCCTCATCCAACAACCAATAATCAGGTGTGACCATAGCGGTTTGGCAGAAGTTTAAAATTTGATGGCAGCATCCACTCTGCCCCAATAGTCTTTGTACCACTTTTAAAAGCATACAGCAGCATTTTTTAAATCAAGAATAAGAAAATACAGACTTTGGTGAAAACCTAAGCATATAAACAGTAAATGGACATGACAGCATAGGTACTATAGTAAACTTTTTGAGTATTTTTCACCTTTGATCAATTTTAAACAAGTTTTGTCATGAATCCACATTCATTACCCAGAAATGTGTTTTTGACAGGTTCATTAGATCCACACCTTCACAATTCTGTATACAAAACATTTTGGACTGACATTGAGTATTCCAGCCATGGTACTCACTATGGATGATGGATGTGAGCTACAGAATAACTTGACCAAGACAAAACCATCTCTGTCACTACACCACTATGTGTTGGACCCTTCAGCAGATGACAGGGTTAACTGGCAGGTTAATGTAATGATGGCCCCCATTTGTCCTTCCAATTCCCCAAGAGCTGCACTTGATAAACCTAAGAAAACGCTAACACATGCAAGCTATTTAGTGGGCGACACCCAACAATGGAAGCTTTTAACACAAGTGCAACCAGAGGGGTGTGTAATTGTCAGTGAATGCATAAGTCAGGGACCGTGTGTACTGCTTCGATCTGAGGATGCTTGTGTACTTGCATATGTAAAGTTAATACTTTTTCCTTAATTACAGGAACTCAACATTGGTTGTCGATGTGCCGTGATGAGGTTGGATGGTGGACTGGCTCAAAATCAGACACAGAATTGGAATTTGAAAGGGTGGTGGAGCAGACAGACGACCTTGTTATATTTTGGTAGACGAATAAGCAGTTTGGTCGGTCTGTTTATGCAGACTTCATCTTAATTTGCAGCCATTCCACTGTAAACAAAGGAAAGTGAAGTTTCCAAAATATGTCCATCATTCATGTGTCTGTGGTATTTACTTCTGAAGAAGACAGATGACTTAATATGCTTTCTTTTCACCATGGCAATTAAATGCTTAATTCAGTGTTACATTTTAAATCAAAATGTTTCTAATATTTTAATGCCTTTACTGAACGATTATGCTTGCATTTGAAGCCATGCCAATCCATGCCGGGTCAAATATACAGTAGGAAAATATCTTGCCTTCGCTTTAAATCCCGTTTGGCTTTGTCGAAGAAAACACTGAGCAGAACATAATGATTAAAGAAAAGAATTCAAAATGAAAAATAACAGAGGATTAAAATAGAGCGGGTAAAAATATATGTTGGGGAAACACTATGCTCTACAGTAGGAGAGACATGTAATTTTAAACGGAGGCTTCCATGCCACTGTAAGTAATTATAGCCCTCAAATAGACAAAATGAAATGAAATGATAAAATACCACCTATGCCCGTCAAAAGAGTCCTGCTCCATTTAAAAGAGCAATATGTTTGGGCACAAATGCATGCAAGTGGCCTTTTTTAGATTTTCTGGGAAAACAGGAAATATGATTTAACTCTACCTCTGCTGAAAATGTAAAAAAAAACAAGCAAAAACACATTTACATTTATGCATTGGCAGACGCTTTTATCCAAAGCGAATTACATTGCATTATACTATACATTGTTTTTCAGTATGTGCAATCCCTGGGATCAAACCCATGACCTTGGCGTTGTTAACGCCATGCTCTAACCACTGAGCTACAGGAAAGCTTTTTTACAGGAAAAAACACGTTCATCACTTCATTTGTAATTGTAGTTTGCAATTAGCAAATTAGCATGCATATTACTGTAATTAGTCTTTATTAATAAAGCCTACATATGAGGGGTTTTGGACACTTATGCTGGTGTCCTCACCCCAGGCTGCTTAACTATGTTTACTTTATGCATTTGGAAGACTTTTTTATCCAAAGTGACTTACAGAGAGTGTTTTCCCTGAGTATCAATCCCACAGCCTTTGCGCTGCAGTAGTAGCATACTGGTTAAAAAGTCAGACTTGTAACCAGAGGGTTGACCACTGCTCTGGGTGTTCACATAGTCTAATCTGTGTGCATTAACTGGATGGGTTAAATACAGAGGACCGAGTATGGATCATCGTACTTGGCCTGCACTTCACTTCAATGGTCTACCATTTCAGCCAGTTGAGGTTCACCTTCTAAACCAGTACCAAAACATTCCTAACTAGTGTATTGATGCTGGTCTAAGCTGGTCTATTCAGCAGGAAAGTGCAATTACAGAGAGCCCCTGCTAAGTCTTTTTTTTCAGTGGACACGGTCTTGAATAAGTTTAGATAATAATCGTGATCTACAGCACAAGATGCAACCTTACCCTAAATGGCCTCTAATCTGTTCACATGTTCTTTGAAAGATATGTCAGATAAATCACAGCTGCGCCTGAAATGGTTCCATAACAAGGTTAAAGGAAGATGACAGATGTCCCAGAGTGACACATGATTCAGAGCAGCACTCAGGCCCCTGTGTCAGATCACATTGAGCTTTGATAAAGCCTTCTGTGATGAATCGGCTGTCAGCCTGAAGTCAGTACATAGATTTTTCTTTAATCAGAACCTGAAGTTGCCATTGTAATTACAGGGAGAGTGGCATAATGCTGGCCCGAACCTTTTTATGCTCAGTGACAGTTCTGCTCTTATCTGAGTCAAGCATATCATTGTTTGTCACAGATGTCATCTTACATGCAGATATAATTTCTGCTAGTGCTTTCATTACAATAAGAAAAAGTTTGGTTACATAGCAATGAGAACCATAATGTATGATTTTTACATACTGTTAATAAGATTAACAGTATTACTGAGTTTTATGTACTAAACGAGCAGTATTTGTTGCTTTTTGGAGGTGAATATAATTAGGTGATTTTACTAGTTGCGCTTACTAAGGCTAGTATTGTTATGATTATTGCTTGTACATATATATTAGATTATCCGCTCCAAATATGGTGCGTAGCTCATCTTACATTGTCTGTGGTTAGGACACAAATGATATCACAAAACATGCAGCCTGAGAAGATGTATGCTGTCTTTTTTGCCTTAGGAAAAACATACATTGATAAAGAAAATTCAGCTATATAAAACAGAATATCATATAGACTTGTTGGGGGGTCTTATTGTTTTGGGACAATATGCAGTAGCCTAGCAATGCCCTAGCAACCACTTCTTAAACCGCCAATATCTCAAAATAACATAGCACCGTAGCACCCATTTAGCAAACACCTAAATATTATATTAAAAATAAATTACATGAAAAACTTGCATGATAAAGATGTCATTATCCATATGCCATAATCCCATTATAAACCTGCCCTGTAGGTACTTTTTAATCACTAATTTAAATTATAATTACCTTTTAATGTGTACAAAAAAATCTGGTTGATAACAAATAAACATGCTTGTCAACTTCTTGGCACTGTGCATTTCAGCACACCCTATTTGGACGTATTCAGCTTATTAAGTGCAAGACGATGTGAAAGGTGTGAGTGACATATTTATTCTATTCTGCAATTAGTCTTGCCACACCCACAGCCTGGATCTCTACTAATGTTGGCCTGTTGATTGACTCCTACATGCTTCACCTGTGGTGTAATCGTAGGCCAACAGCCACACCAGACACTATACAGCTACTATACAAAGGAAAAGGATTATAAAACTATGCACACAGATCTAAGTACAAAGTTTGCCATGTGCTGGGACTCATTTGTGGGTGTGAACTTCTAAAACTAATGTGATTCAGACAATGCAGAATGCCTAAAGATATCTTGGTCAAATCAGCAAGATAATTTAATTTAGATTGTGGTATGGGATGGTTTATTGTTACTTTTCTGAGAGTATTATAACCCACTTCTTCACAACCTGTCTGAAGAAACTATGCATAACTATGCTTCAATGAATGTTAATGTATCATTTGGTAATTTAATTTCAGGTTACACATTCAACCATTCAAAAGCACTCAGTCTCACAACATCTCCGGTGATGGACAGACTGGTTGTCTAATACTGCAGACAGCAGAAGACAGCAGAGGTTTACACATTGTAAACTGCTAAATCTTGACTGTGCATCCTAAGAATTCCAAACACGTGGAGCTGGTCATTTTAAGATTGTTATTGCCAGCAGGTGATTAATAATACACAACAACAAACTGTGCTCCCTCCCTAACTTTTTGCTCATCCTCACTTCTCAGGGGAGATTATTTGATTGAATATATTGATTTGCTTGAGGCCAGCTAGCAGCCTACCACAGGGATTCACAATAAACCTTCACATGCAATGAACAGAGTGGCTAGCAGAGCATCATTAAAAGAAAACCAACACAACCTGTTGGGACATAAACAAAACCTTGTCTTTTACAAGACAAATATAACTCATGTCAGAAGAGTGAACAAGTTAGTCCTCCAATCAATGTCAAAGCCGTAAACATTTCAATGTCATGTCTGTTTAAATTAAATGTCGTGCTCCTGATAGCAAATCAGCCTGTGGTAGTCTATTGAGTGGTTTGTTTTATATATGTTGTTAATGGTCTGTTCAACCTGTTCACTGTGAATAAGATGGAGTTCAATACACACCAGCGCAAAACAAACTGCAGTGTGGTGAAATACTTCCTCCTTGTGGACATTGGTAGATATGCTGAGAGGTTTTACCTTAAAGAGCTTTCTCTACCAATCAGACCTTTAACAATAACTAAGAAATTGGCGTAATAAGGTCTTTAATGACTGTAGCGCCTTAAAGTTTATGTTAATGCGTTAAGGTTTTTTAATTCTTATAGTACTTTTTTGAAAGCACATCAATGAGTGGTCCTAATAATAACCATATAATTTAGAATAACAGGACTCTGTTGTGCATATAAACATGACTAGTCAAATGACTAGTCAATCACTGGCTGTCCTTTCTGGTTGTGCATACACAAAGTTGTTGTTGTTCTGAAAACATTTTGAGATTGTATCCTATGCCAGACAACCCTCAGAAACCAATGGGATGTTGAGTTAAAAAGTTCACAGCTCTGCCATTGTCGAATGCACTTTGCTCTTTAGGTGGTGATGCATGCTGAGAGTACATGTGTAGCACCTTCATATTTCCATCCGTGTATCTGTGCCAAGTATTTGACTCGCAGGCCACAAGAGCAAATAGGCATCCGTTCATGCCCCTCTGGCATGCAAACAGTTTGCACAGAAGTCCACACCGACATGCCTGTGATTTATATGGAGAAGTCCGAAGGCAGTCAAGTTGTTCTGGGAAACCTGACTTAATATCTCACATCTGCTGAAACCCACGCCACGGGTGGATGTTTTTCCTACAGGAATTTCTGCATGGGTTCCAGTGGGAAATCGCAGAAAACCTGAGAAAGCTTGTTACACTCCATGGCAGACCCTAGTGGCTAAATTCAGATTGATGGCTCACTGGGATTGGCCGAGCTGTGAAGTTGGCAAACAAGGATTGGGGGATGGGTACTTTGGAAGCCTGGCTTAATACAGTTAGCAGATACTCCTTCTTGGACAGACTTTGAGTTATATCAACAGCTCTCACCCTTACTCTAAATTTACACTGACATACGCACAAACCAGTTACTTTGTTTATGCAGTACCATTTCCGCACTGTAAAAAGTTAGTAAATATGTTTCTTTTGAAATTAAAGGCTTTTTTATATAACAGGGTATAGCTGACTTTTTTATGTTAATTAAAACATAAAAATATGTTTTAATCAAGCTTATTTACAAGTCAAACTTATTTACACAGTGCAATAAAAGGATGGAACAGGACAGGTGTAACTAGTTGTGACCAGGTGTGACAATTAGTTGACATAATGGTTTTATAAAGACTTCAAAACTAACTAACAGGATGGATAGCAAAATTAAGGACACAGCAAAACTTTCTCAACAAACCTGGAATAGCTATTATTAATATTTTTTTAAAGAAACTAGTGCACGTGGTGCACCTCCGTTTTACTTAATGCTGTGTCAATGACACAGTACAAAATTTTAAGTCATATTTTATGTCATTTCTTGACATGTTATAAGAAAATGATTTGAACAATCATCATGAATTTCATAACATTTTGTCAGGGATGTCTCAAGATGGAACATATCAAATTTCATGCAGAAATCAGAAGAAAAAATATTTTGTTTCAGGACTTACCACTTGTGTGGTGTTACTATACGGTGTTCTCTTTGGGTGTTAACATAAAGCCAACATCTGTGCAGGTGTTCCTGTAGCTTAATTGGTAGAGCATTGTTTTATTAGCATAAGGTTGTGGGTTCGATTCCCAGGAAATGCAGATACTGAGGTAACTAATATTTTAACCATACCTTCATTTCACAAATGATAAGTACATAAAGTCCAAACTGCATTATCCTCTTATGAAGAAGTAACTTCAATAAGTAACTTCAGTAACTTCGATTTGCCGTTCACTGCAGTCATCTTTTTTTAACCTCAGTTTAGTAGTGCAGTGTAAACTTGTGAGATCTAAAAAATGTGATGTGCTCTAATGTTGAGTAAATGATAAAGCGCAACAGTGAGGTTGTTAACTCTTTGGACAATGATGGAGATATCCTGTTTTTTCTGCATGCCGATTTTAATCATTTTGTAAAATAATGCAGTATTTTTAGCATTTTCTACCATAAAGTTGTTGACAGACCTGTATATTCACCCCAAAGGTGTTCATTTTAACTCTCACAATATCAAATCTCCCGACATTATTTTGCTGTGCTGGAAATGTACTGCATATAACATTAATGACACAGACACTTCATGCGCCACTGTCAATGTGCCAAATATGTGCCAGAAGTGTGTTTGGTGTTTGGCAAGTCAAATGTTCAAAGTGAGAAAGAGAAAGAATAAGAAATGACAAGAAACAAAACTGTGGAGTGTTGGGTACTACTCAATGGTTTTCTTGTGGAAAAGTCTCCTCCTGATGGATGCGTCTGGCTCATTTCCAGAGAGGAAATAGTTCTTCCTAAAGCTGAGCTGTGAGCCTACCGGATGAAGTTCTGAAATACAGCCCAATTGAGATCTCTGCTTATAACTGAAACACATTTACGAGTCCCATCCGTCATACTTTCAAACAGAAGCGTCGGCAGATGGAACTGGGGAATGGGAGGAGGGCAGTTCTGTCTGCTCGTATGAAGTGAATCTCTTGTCTTTCAGTTTTAACCATGGCTCATGTCTGGCAGTACTATAATCCCTAATGTGCTGCAGTTAAAGGTGATGTGTGTCTTTTTTATTTTAAAATACATTTCCTACTCTGGCCCAATATGTGAGACAACTATAAGTATAAGTATAAGTATAAGTATAAGTACACTGTGACAATATCAAAACATTGTATTTGTGTGTACATCCTGACCGTAGCAACATTGGTTCAACCAATGGCTTGAGTCTGGCGCAATATTGTGCTGACTAATGGAAACATTAGCAAAAATAGTCATTATTTTTGCAGTTTTGTTTGGTGTTAAAAATAACACTCTTAGTGCTGTGCTCAATGGATCTGCTCTTGATCCTGTTTTCAATCAGTTATACAGTATAGCTTTTATTACATTACAAAAAGAATGTATCAAGTTTGATTAAAGTACAATACAAATTCTCATTTCTGACATAATTTTGATTTTGATCTTGATTGAGCTCTTGTCTTGATCATCTTTTTATATTTACTTTTATAGATGGATAAACCTTTGCTTATGTTAAATCCTGTTGACTAGCTTTGGACATAAAAGTGACTAACTATAACTTGTATGTAACTCTACAACACTAGTTGTAACTCTACAACACTAGTCTCATACAATCATGTATAATTAAACAAGTTTGTATTTATTGTACTTCATTGTGGTATACTGAACCCAGAAAATTATTTTAATTTTAAAATTGTAGAAAACTGCCATCTCAAGTTTAGAAACTAAGACTTGTGTGCAGTCTGTCAGCTGTTAACAGAAGGCAATTAGGTTCACTGTGTACAATGTGATTTCATTAGGCTAGAACAGCTGTACAGTTAGTGAGGCAAGTCTGGATTATCCTGCATACAATGAAATGTTTGTGCCACTTTTGCCTGTTCCAAAACGTCAATCACATCCAAACCGAGTTATTAAAATTGGACATAACACTCAGAAACACTCTCTAAAAGCTGACGCTTCCAGACAAATAAATAAGTGCAATAGGGAGGGTGAGAAAGTTATAAATAGTAGACCGGAATAGATTTGCAGATGATGTTTCGCTGCTCTGTGGCGGCCTCAACAATGTTTTCCTCCTGCATTGGGTCCAGAATGCATGAAATCAACTTTCCTGCGTGTTCTCATTAGCCCGGAGGAAGCCTGGCCCACTATTTGGGGCTCTGATGAAGAGGTGCCAGGAAGAGCTTTTCTTCCCTGTGTTTCTGGTCCTGACAGCTGGGGAGCTGACGTTGGCTCTGGCCCCCTCCTCTCAACCTTTCTGCCACTGTAACACACTAATGAGGCCCTTAATAGCTGTCATTGCCCTGAGCTGCTAGGGGAGCTGAGGAGAGAGAGAAAGGGGGGTAGAAAAAGAAAGAGAGATTGAGCTAATCCTGGAACAGGAGTGTGTTGCTGTGCTTATTGATGGAGAACCAGCTATAGTCAGGCATATCTAGGGCTCTGCGAATTTCTGCTAAATTGGAATGTCTGCCATTCACAAAGTTCTGCACGTGCCCCACTCTGTGCATGTTTGTCCATTAAACATTTGGCCTAATTTGATTACGCTCACTGCTTTTTTTGAGACTGAAACTAAGCATCAAAATCAGATGCCTGTGACCATTGAAACACTTGCAGTGCTTACCGAAGGTTTGTTTGACAGTGATCTGAAAGAACAGTGACTATCAACAATAATACCTGCAGCAGCTGGTAGTAAGAAAGTAAACGTTTGTAAAACACATTTCTAGTTATTATTTTGTAATGTGACAGTAAAAGTGTTTATAAATGCATAGACTTTAGACATTTTGTGACTTGGTTTAATTTAATAATACAATACTTTTTTTATAATAATTTAAATACATTTAAAAACAGTATGTAATGAATACAAAAAATAATAAGCTTCTATTCAAACTTGAATTGTACAAATATTAAAAAGAGGTTTCAGAGGTCAAAAGGTCAACTTTGATTTAATGTTGACTGTAAGTTATATATTTAAATATTTTCATTTTACTGTTCTTATGTAGATATTGTGGTAATGCATACAGAGTGTAATATCTATGTTCTTTGGGAATTAAAAGGTTGAGTTTATCCAAGGTTTATAAACAGCTTGACCTCACAAACCACCAAGGGCTGCTTTCACAGGCCAACAAAAGCAGCCAAAGTCTTATATAAAGATTATTTAGCCCCAGTTTATTATCTAATCAGGGAGCGCTGGCCCAAAAGAAAATGGTCCGTATACCCACTTCAAAAAAAGCCCAGGAACCCCGCAAGTATTCTCATGAGAATGTCAAACTCATCTGGATACTACAATTTTTATTGTTTTGTTAGATGGGGAGAAACTGTGGAATAACATTCGGTGTTCTGTTACTATTAATGTCAGTAGCACCATTTTATTGTTTTGTTGATGTCTAGCAAATATTATAAACCAAAATATTATAAATATTACATTTGCTTCAAACTGTGCTTTTTTTAATTAAATTGTTAAATTAAATTAAATTAACCTTGTCAAAAGGTATTCTAAATAAAATAGTACTGTAAAGACCTCCATTCAGTGTTTGGCTGGTTACGATGGATCAATTAACTCCTGCTGGTCGATGCCATAGCTCTTTCTCCTTTGACAGGACATAGAAATAAACATTATTATTATAGATGTTTCCAGTTGCCTGATTATTATTTTTATAGGGGGGAGTGGGTGTTACTTAAAAGGGAAGCGTATCATGAAACTTCTTGAAATGTCTACTAACTTGTCAAAGTTTTGGACTATGAATGCTTTTGTGGTGCTATCATGCAATCAGCATTGTCAGAATATAACTTAACACTATGAAACACAGCATTTATGGGTCTGGTGAGGCGCTTGAACATATGCCTTGGCAGCATGTGGGTTACACAAACTTGTGTGGAGGAGGGTCATGAGCTTAACCAAACAGACTTTATATAGATCAAGAGAAATTTAAAAAATACACTTTATTTCTAGTAGTTTCTTTATATCCAAGATATGATTATCTAAATAAAAAATTTAGTCATTTTCACAACTGTGTGTGAAACTAGGTACATAATTTCAGATGTATTTTTTGGAAACTGGTTAGCACCTGCAGAACTTTTGCCATGTCTTGCATCAGCTGCTACAATGCTCTGTGTGGGCAATACTCCACCAAAACCATAAATATTAAATAGTGAGGTATCTGCTTGAGATTTAAAGTTATTTTATTATGCTTTGTGCTATTCTGAAATATGTATTAATTCCACAGTGATCAATTAGGCTTATGGTAAGAGTTACGGATGGTTACTTTTATAACTTTAATGATGTTTGCCAGCAAATATAATATACCAGTAAGAATGTTCCAGAGCATAATTGCTATACTGGAGTAAATTTTCAGCAACATAGTCATAACTGACTAAAAATCCAGAAACTTTGCTACGTGAGTGACATTACTCACTGATTTATTGTGTTCTTGTGCCACCTAATGGTCAGAGATATGTAGTGCTTACATTACTCTTATCTGAATAGATAGATAGATAGATAGATAGATAGATAGATAGATTATCAAACTTATGTAACACATATTTCAAAAATAATACCATGAAATACCAATGGACGCCTCACTCTCTCCTGAGAGGAGTTCAGAAGTTGCCTTCTGCTCTCAGGCTTTTTGATGTCAGAGGTTGCACTCATGTTTCCTGCAGGCTTATGCATCAAAGAGTCTTCTGCCACCTCTGAACATTCCAGTCTTCTTTAGACCAGTGTGAGGTAATTTAAAAGTTTGATTGAAATTGCTTTTCACGCAAAAAATGATGCTTTTTAATCATGTTCTGTACAACATGTTTAATTACGCTGCTAATGACCTTTTAAGACCAGCTAGAAACAAGTTTCTATTTATCTAAACACAGCTACCAGCTTATGATGGATTTTCCAGCAGGAAATCTCACAAAAATCAGGTAATCTGCTAACTACATTACAGGCATATATTATTCCCTTATAGTGCACTTTTGTGTCACTTTAAATATGCGATTTTGCCATTAAGCACATCTGCAGGGTCAGTGGAGACCACAGAGACCTCATGGTCAGACCGGCTAATACATAATTTACACAAACAGCATGCATCATCTAATTTTGGAGACTAGTCTAATAATAATGGTAATAAATTCAAATAATCTGCTTTAAAACAAGCTTTGTTTGGTCTCAAGCATTATGCAACTGAAAATCACAACTTGTTCCTTTTTTTAAACCTACTGAAATAATCCCTTGAGCTGCTGGGAGCTACCAGACCAACAACCACTTCCCTTTGTACTGCTGTGCAAAGTGTATGTGGGGCATGCCCATCAAGTTTTAAATATGAGCATTTTTTGTATTCACACTGCCCCAACAAACACAAGTTAATCCTGTGTCTTGAGTTGTATACTTGACAAACTTGGAGGCAACTAGATTTAAGTTATTTACTTCCAAGTCACAACAGTTAAGGTTAGGGTTAGGCATAGCCCAATTCAGAAACGTGATTGTTGATTTTCCAAACATGACTGACATAAGTCATGTATGACCCCTGAACATAGAAAACATTATGAGGTAATTGAGGTTATTATTCTGGTAAGAGACGTCACAACTATATAACCGTCATATCTAAACATCATTTTATATATGATTTGTGTGTGTGGTATACATAATCGAACACGTGGCTACAGACAGAAATTTTATTTGTGTAGGGTAAACTCCAGTATTAAAATTGCCACTGCTAAATTTAACAACGGCACAAATTTATAATTTTGCTGGCTACTAAACATTTTAACCAGTAATAGTCTACTGCTAGCTTGCTAAATATAGACTTTGCAATTGTAGATGTTCAAAGAACAATACCGAGAGGTAGCCACCCATTCTAATAAAACCTATTACATTCTAAGCTTTCCTGTAGCTCAGTGGTTAGAGCATAGCGTTAATAACGCCAAAGTCATAGGTTAGATCCCAGGGATTGCACATACTCAGAAACAGTGTATAGTATAATGCAATGTAAGTCGCTTTAGATAAAAGCGTCTGCCAAATGCATAAGATGTCTAATTTATTTATAAACAGCAAATTTATTAGCAAAGTTTGTGTGACCTGTTATCATATGTGCAGATTCCTACACAATGTATCTTTAATTTGACTATGTTTATATGCAGCTATGTTTTTATTATTATTATTTTTTATTGTGCTATGTGTGGAACTCAAATAGCTTGGTTCACGGAACTTGTATGTGTGGTATATTACACAGTAATCTCACCCCTACGGTTCAGTAGTTCAGTTTAAAGTAATTTAATGCAGTGTCGTTGAGTTAAGAACAACTGAAGGAATGTTGTTCGCCACAAAAATGAAAACAACAACAATACAGAACACGCATGTTTGGATACAAATACCCAAACAACATCAGCGTTTAAAGGTCACTCCTGGTTAAATACATAACAGAGCTTACCAGTATTTTGGTACTGCTGTGTGCGTATGCCCTCTCACACAGTAATCCTAGCAATTTACCAGCAAACTATCAGAATGACTTTAACGGTAGATAGAAAAATGTGTCAATCACATATATGCAATTAGCATACGGTTTTTATCCAAAGTGACTTACACTGCCTTTAAGTTATACATTTTTTAACAGCACATGTTCCCTAGGTATTGAACTGACAACCTATGCGCTGTTAACACAATGCTCTACCAACTGAGCTACAGAAACAAAGATGACATGTTACTCTGCTCTTATAGAAGTCAAAGCAGATTTGTTCATCTAATATGATGTTGTTGGGTCAAAAGCAACTGCATGAATGTAAATGTTTGCAACAAAACCATCTTAAGCAGTATATGCAACTGGCCACAGAAGTAAACAGAGTGAGAACTAATGAATGAGCTAATACGTATATGAACATATATTGTGTACAATGATTTTAACAGATATTATGAATTGTTGTCCTTGTCCAAAAGCTTAGGCAGCTGACTTGTTGCCTCACTGCCCTATCAGGAAATGACTTCAGAGGCAGCACAGGCACCTCTGGAAACAGTTCTAGACAGGTGATTGGTGATAAGGTTAGCAATGCAGTCCATTTATGGACTTCAAAAATGTTACAGAGATTATTCCTTAATGATTAAAAGACTAACTTTATCCAGTTTAAAATGTGACCCGACTGCAGTAAACTGTGTAATTTATGTAATAATCTGTCATACATCTCCTTTCATTATATTGATGGAGCCTATCAAATTATACCTGTTAAACCAAACTTTGAGATAACTCAAAGGTAAGTAAAGTAAAAGTAAGTCGTGTAACAATTCAACAGATTGATGAAGCAGGTCCGTTTGTTCAGGTAAATGTCAGATATGAACTCTAGATGGCAGCAAATCCTTAAAGCTCACAAGACCTGTGTCATTTATTGCTTAATGAAGGCAGCATATGAAAATAAGACAATGTGGTAGAACAGAAATTGGTGTGAAACTAAAGAGACCTGAAAACGAAGAGCTCTAATAACCAAAACAGCCCTATAATTTTTAGTGTATACATGTATCCAATAAGACAATAAACTCCTGAGATATGAATGCTACCCAATGAAATATTAGGTTTACTGGGCTGCAGAGCGCCCTCTTGAGGAAGACAGATTTGTTTTCTATTATTATTAACAATAATAATAATAATAATATAATAACAGTATTTCTTTTATTTAATAGTGCATTCAGATTTTGGTCATATTTAGGTAGCGGATGACACAAATGAGATTCACCTGCTCATTTTTATTTTCAAAAACAACCTTGAATTACCATCAATAACTAAAGCCTATTAAGCAGAAGTTTCAATATTGACATTTTAGATTTAACTTAGGCCTCCGGCTTTCCAATACAGCTTTCCAGAAATTTACAATCGTAGCATACAATTAGAGTTAGGGTTCAATGCTGTTATGCAGTTATACAGCTGAGCAGTCATTGGATGATGTACAAGGGATGATGTATAAGATCATCAATTTTCTGACTATACATTATCCTATTTCTACAGCTACATGCCACGTAACTGGACACAAAATATTGATTTCCATATTTACGTATTAGTGTTTTATTCCAAGAAACATTTATGTAGGACTAGTAAATCAGCCCAGGTGAATGGTCTAATATAAATTAATTGATGAATATGCATTGGTTTTTGTAAGTTTTATTATAAGAATAATATGCATTTTATAAGAGTTTATCAGACTGTTTATCAGACTGGATAACATGTTTGACCAATCATAATCAAGAAATTCCAGAGCGCTGTATAATAAACAAATTTAACTGCATATATAAATGAACACTTTAACATGTAGTACCTTGTATCAGATATCATTCAACAAAGTCTTTTTGTTTTGTTTTGTTTGCTGTACTGTTGATATTTAGAAATTTTCTGTGAGACGCCTCTCTCAGTAAATGTTTTTAGCACATGTATTTTTTAAGCTAGCGATGTATTTGACAGCCAGCATGGTCTTACAAGTGGGCTTGATCTCAGATTTGGGTAGCAAGACACCATAACAACCAGTGTCATGCAGCTCAAAGGTTATAGGCCCAGTCAACAGATCCACCAGCAACAGGGTCTGCAATAAGAAGGGCCACGTTTATCTGCCTAGACATTTAAAAGCATCATATGTTTCATTTTTAGTGTAAAAATGTTAGATACTACAAGATTGATACTACAAAATATTTGCATTGATTTTAAAACATTACAGTATCATATTTTCAGCCTAGCAGCATGCTAATGCCTATAGAAAGCAACAGTGGCAACAGTGCTTATATATTGGATTGTTCATACCCACAGATGATGACAGCTCCAGGTCCATAGTAGCTCTCTATGCCACACTAGCTACCAAAAATAGTATTAAGTTACTAGCATGACTGAGTGAGTCATGCTACATTCCCCATTTCCCAGTAATGCCAATCTCTTTTGGGGCAACTCCTGTTTCTGTGATAAAATATCTGATTGGTGGGTCTCTTTAAGAATTATGGGTAGTCTTTCTTTCTTTTCTTTCTTTCTGTCCTAAAATGTCTCTTTTTAGCACTATATTACTGTAAGGAGGTGCATGGGGCGTCCTTCATAAGTGTTTCCAATCACCTG
This sequence comes from Botia almorhae, assembly GCA_036877575.1. Taxonomy (NCBI): domain Eukaryota; kingdom Metazoa; phylum Chordata; class Actinopteri; order Cypriniformes; family Botiidae; genus Botia; species Botia almorhae. The sequence continues at coordinate 9,437 of JAZGTJ010001737.1, read as the reverse complement.
CTTGCTGATCAAGTCAGGATTAGCAGAGCTGATGAAAATGGCCCAGCCATTGATCTGTGTAAAAATTACACATCTGAAATAAAATAAGGAAAATTATATGTCCATTGACAGATTCATAGTTGTCCAGTTGTTGTATTTTATGTAGTCATGGGCCTTTGTGACCCTCTTGTTGTCCATCTGAGCCTCTACAGCAGTCTGAAAATCTTTAATCAGGACCCTGAAAAACATTCATATCACACTTACAAACTATGCTTATATATAGTATATAGTAGGATGTACAGGGGTTGGACAATGAAACTGAAACACTGGCCAATTTAGTGTTGGAGGTTTCATGGCTAAATTTGACAAGCCTGGTGGCCAATCTTCATTAATTGCACAATACACCAGTAAGAGCAGAGTGTGAAGATTTAATTAGCAGAGTAATAGCAGAGTTTTGCAATATTGCAATGCACACAACATTATGGGTGACATATCAGAATTCAAAAGAGGACAAATTGCTGGTGCACGTCTCGCTGGTGCATCTGTGACCAAGACAGCAAGTCTTTGTGATGTATCAAGAGCCATGGTATCCAGGGTAATGTCAGCATACCGCCAAGAAGGATGAACCACATGCAACAGGAGTAACTGTAGATGCAAGAGGAAGCTGTCTGAAACGGATGTCTGGGTGCTAACCCGGATTGTATCCAAAACACAAAACCACAGCTGCCGAACTCACTGCAGAATTAAATGTGCACCTTAACTCTCCTGTTTCCACCAAAACTGTCTGTTGGGAGCTCCACAGGGTCAATGTACATGGCCGACTGCTATAGCCAAACCTTTGGTCACTCGTGCCAATGCCAAACGTCAGTTTTAATGGTGCCAGCAGCGAAAATTTGGGGCTGTGGACGATGTGAAACATGTATTGTTCTCTGATGAGTCCACCTTCACTGTCTTTCCCACATCTGAGAGAGTTACGGTGTGGAGAAGCCCCAAAGAAGGGTACCACTCAGACTGTTGCATGCCCAGAGTGAAGCATGGGGGTGGATCAGTGATGGTTTGGGCTGCAATATCATGGCATTTCCTAGGCCCAATACTTGTGCTAGATGGGCGCGTCACTGCCATGTGACGCATTCTGGAGGACCATGTGCACCCAATGGTTCAAACATTGTATCCTGAAGGTGATGCCGTGTATCAGCCATACTATGTGAATTATTGTGGTATAAAACCAGACGTTTCAGTTTCATTAGCCAACCCCTGTATGTCACTTATTCAACCTCCATTCCACTGTAAAATGGTAAAGACCATTTCAATCTGAGATGCTGGAACATGCATGTCAACTTCATGCCAACGTTCACAATGTCAGTGCTGTCAGGTCTCCAGAAATCCACCTGCAAAGGGTAAAATGTGTCTTATGTAGAGCCAATGTCTTATAAAAAAACATATCCTGTATTTAACAAAAATCTTAATAATGTTTTTATTAAGAGCAAATATAAGATAAAGATAGTTGATAGTTGAAAGATAGATTAGATTGTCACATGTGATTTAAATGTTATTGTTTTCTGATTGTTTTATAACAATATTTGTTTTATTTAAATTTTTTATAATTCTATAATGGGTTTTTGAATTAAAAGTTCAATTGAAACCAGTGGAAATGTTTAACATGACTTTAAAACAAGTTTTAGGTTTTAACCTATCCTAAGAAATAATCACTGAAGTAAAAACTGAATTTTCCTTGCCCCAGTCTCCCTTATTCTAGAAAACTTTAAACTTTGTCAAATTATACATAAGGCCACACTTGTTGTGTAAATAAGTTAATATTTCCAAGTGTTTGTGTGCATTTACCTTAACATTGTAGTCCAGTTCCTTGTTGATTGACAGTTCAACAGTTCCAGGTTTCAAACAAAGGATCTTTTCTCTATAAATGTGAGACAGGTATTTTTATTAACCATCTTAGCCCTATGTGCTATAGTTCTTCTTATAAAACAGAGAAACAGATTTTATTTCACAAATTTGATTTGTTAACAGAGCAAGACTGCCACCAATCCCAAGAGCCAATGTATCTTCATCTTTTCTATGTATGTCCCTTTCACAGATTACATTTTATAATGCCTGGCCCTCAGATGGCATCCAATCCCAAACCACCTGAATGCTTTTATATGTATAATGTATAATTCACAAAGATATTTTAGCTAGTTGTTTTGACAGGAGTTTTTTTTAAAACAACTCGTTCTATTATTAACCTGTTACAAAGTTGATCTGTAAATGTTCAAAGGGAACAAGAAACTCTTTACTATAGGAAACTCTTTACTAATATTGAACTGTAATTCAAGTTCTTTCCTCACAATTTGATTCCAAAGCACAGACTAGACTATTATTTATTTGCAATGATAGTCTAATGATAGTTGATAGTTGAACAATGATAGTTACAATAATGATCAGCACGCAAGTGAGGTTAGCGTAGAAGAGGGTATGTTGACATCTGGAATGCACTGGGTGTGCGATAGCAAGATATCGATCAATGCTAAGAGCAGTAAGAAAAAATATACTAGTGTAAAGGTTGAAATTGACCAGACCAGCGCTTGTTTTGCACAGGAAGGTGCCAAAGGGCCAGTGGTAACCCATGGCTGTGAAAGTGGCCCACGTTGGCAGTGGGATAAGGAAGGTGAGATCTGAAATGACAAGATTGAGCACAAACATGTTTGCTAGCATCTTCAGTTTCATGTAGATGTAGATGACTGTCACCACCATACTGTTCACAATTATCCCAGTGATGAAGTTGCATCCGTAGATCACAGGGATGAATGTAAAGATAAATCTGTGTCGCCCAGACATGCCACAGTTCACACGGGACTCTTTATTCATTTCAAAGGTCCATTTTTGTCCAAATCTCTATTGTTATGTGACTCAAAATAGGGGGCTGTTTTTGGGGCCTGGTTGTGTTTGTATAGAACTCCAGCCTTGGGGTAAATGACACCTACAAAAGAGGGCAAGAGAACCGTCAGCCACAGTCCAGAGGAAGAGACATTATTACCGCAGACTGAGGCCATAAACACTGGCTGAGATACACAAGCATAAAAGAGCTCATGCTATGCCCTCTCTTTAAGATGTGCACATTAAAATTGTCCTCACCTAAAGCTATTTTTACCATTAAAAACAGATGCTTAATGTTACTTACCATTCAAATATGACCTTTTGAAGTAGCATTATTTACCACCTGGAACCCCTTTAAAATGTTTCTTTAGTGAATTAGTGGGATCTGTGAAACTGTACAGAGAGGTGTCATTTTCAGGTGTAGAAAAGTGATCAAATAAATACATACATTTAAAAGCCATGGACGATTCACAAAAATTTCTGTAGTAAATTTCTTTTTTTAATGTTCTGTACTAAAATTTATTATATCAGTGGTCATGACCAGTGGGTTGAGATCCAAAAAGGGGTCGCAGAGTCATGAACTAATCATATAATCACAGACTTATTGTAGCAAATTAAATAGGCAAACCACAGTCAAATCTTATATTGTTAATAGCTGGACAGAAATGGTTGAGTATTATTTACCAATAGAGCATTATCACCTATTCTAATGGAGGCAGAATGACAGTGAGCAAGCATTAGCAAACACACCTTTGAGAAAGGATAAAGAAAGCTAGAAATATAAGATAAATGCATTAGAATATTGGATAGCTGTTATATACCACATATTTGTGTACGGACACACTATGCTAAAAAAAAGTTTAGCATGAGAACTTCTAATCAGCACACATAAATAGGCCAATTTAGGTATACATAATGGAAAGTATCTGTGAGAAAATAAAATCTGTTTCACTTGCTGCTGTCAGAATGGAAGACACATTATCAGTATAGATAGTTTTTTTACTGTTTTTACAAAACTTTTTTCTGCTTCAAACATCCAATAGAGGGCGCAGTACAATGGCTTTCTGCATGTCATCGGCAGCCACATTTAAAGTCACAACATGTAAGATTTATCCAAAAGTATCCAAAGTATCATAAAATCACTTGCCCGGTGTTATGTGTTTTGTATGTATGTAACGTGTACTTAAATTATCACAAGTGTTTTCAAGTGTTTGTAAATACAGAATAGTTTGCAATTTGAAATTGCACTATTCCTGGTCACGTGTCGCCTATCAATGACGTAATATCCGAGTTATGCCAGGTTTTTACTTGTATTGCTGTAGAAATCATAGGAACACACATGGATAAATGTGTGCAGCAAAAGTAGTGGTTGTGCAGCACTCCCCTCTGTTGTCGTTTACTTACTAAAGGCAACGATTATTCATTAACTTTTACAGCAGGTTATATTGTATAATTGAAATGTACTTTTAGTAAGATTGTTTTGAACACGTTTGAAAATGCGACCTCTAGCGGCGACAATTACATACTGTGCCTTTAAGACGTCAAATCTATTACAAAAGGGTTTATTTAGGAATTTGTTTCCTTTTCAATGAATGAGTTAAAATTTCAGTTGAATTGGTCACACCTTAAATTAGAATGAAATGTAATCTGACTACAATTTAAGAGTCATAATCTAACTTTAAAATAAAAAAATGTAAACAAATCTAAAGCAACTTCAAAAATCAACAAGCATTGCAACAAATAATCACATTAATAATTGTAACCAGTTATGCATATTTTCTGATAGTATAGAACATTTCTTCTTAATTGATTATGCATACTTAAACTCAAAATAAGCAATAACATAACTTCTTAGGACTTCAGTTTACATTTTCCATCTTGTGATATTATATCTTGTTTTGCCCCAATATAAAGACTTTTAAATGAAATGTTTATCCACCATGGTCCAAAAAATAATTGGACAGAATTTAAAATTGGAATTTTAAAATTTATTTCTGAATGCCACACAGTCCCGCCACAAACCTTTTAAACCTTTAAAAGATTACAAAAAGTGCAAATGTTTTGCCATGATAAATACCACATTGACATTATCTTCATTTACAGTGTAGTACTACATTATAGACATATACATTGCAGAGGTTGTTGTTTCTATGTTTGTTTCATGCAGTGGTTCCAAGCCTGTCGTTGTTTTATAGCCTGTCGTGTTTAAAATCTGTTGATTGTTTCTGTCGCGTCTGTGTTATTTGTGTACTGTCTTGTTTCTGCCCGGTTTCATGTTTTGTTATTGTCTGGGACCCTGTTCAATTTATAGTATGTCTGTGTGATCTGTTATGTGTTTTGTGTCAGTTAAGTATTCTGTTTAGTCTGTTATCCCTAGTTCGATTATTGTATGTTTATTTTGTATTTAGTAGTTACCTGTTCAGTTTATATCATTACTTGTTATCTTGTCTGCTTTAATTTTCTTTTCCTCTGTTCTATTGTTTCTATTTTAATTTGATTATTTATTGTGTCTATTTAATTCAGTTCGCCCTCTAGTGGCAGTTTTTGGTTTAGTTGGTTTTGCTGTGTTTTTGTATTCTTAAAGTTTTTGTTCTTGTACCGCTCTCTGCATCTGGGTTCTTTCTGTTCTCAATCCTGACAGTATGGGAATCATAACAGTGAAATGTGCTGGACTAGCTTTCCTTTAAAGTGATGTTTCCCATGCCTTTTCTGTGGATATGCTAAAAGATTTTATTTTATAAATTAATATACATGCAGTGAAACAAAACAATTGTCAAGTTATGTCAATTGTTTACTATTATCAGCTTTTGTTCTAAAGACTGTTTGTATCAGTTGTTGTTATTTTCCATCAATGCTAGTTCCTAAAAGGACAGAACATAATTATGGTCCATCCCATTTAAAATCATCAGAAGATCTGTAAAATTTGGGGAACAACTGTACCCATCAATTAATATGCCTACATCCCTACCTTAGGGAATTATGTGCATTTGGCAACATTTAGATTGTCAGCGTTTAGGATTGACAACCTCATATACTTACAAATTTGATTCTGTGAATTGCTAGCCCCCATAACACAACACTGCACGCATTACACTGACAGTGTTTGTACCGTGCAGCTGAACCGGTGCTGAATGTGCACCGACAGAACCACAATCACTTTAAAAATTATTCTAGAGCATTATTGCATTATTCTTCCTCTTCAAGATGCTTATTTTATTTAATTCTTATCAATGTAGTTTATTATGCAAATTTTATCCGAATTGGTTTGTTTTTTGTTCTCGTCCGTGTAGTTACAGACAGATAAAAGCCCATTGCACTTTATGTGTTTCTCTTAATGTTGCAGTCAACCAGCGCAAGAAAGAATGATCTCCAGTTTTTAATCTCTCTGTAAAACCGAACTACAGCACATCTGTTTGGTGTCAGAAGATCGACTTTGCATAACCAAAAATGCAGTTATGAGTTCTGTGGCGTAGTCTCGACCTAACCCCCTAAAATACAAGACTGGCAGCTGTATTCTGCTGCTGGGTGAACAAACATGGCCTTTAATTGTTTCCCTCCTGCACTAAGAATATTTGAATCCCTATGCGCGCCTTCCCTGGCAAATCATTCAGTAATCTAGCTAATGATTTATTCACTATATTTTCTTTTTACAAAAGACACTGCCTGGGAATCTATGCAATCAGCACAATCATGGCCACTAAAAACAATTATCTTCTTACGTCTCCTGCTGGGATGGCAGAGACAAAGTTTGTTTTCTGTTGACTGGGCTTTTAAACCAAACAGATGTTTGGATTACCAGCAGATGGAATGACATAGACATCTGTCGGACATTTTGTTTAGCTGAGCTCAAGTAAGCCCAACACAGCAATTTAGCTTCTGTTGCAGTGTTTGCATTCTCAACAGTAGGACGCAGACTGCCATCGTGGGAGATGTGGATTACAAATATTAGTTGTTCTACTACAGTTTATATTTATTTGTGCTAAAACTTTGTTAATGTTTTATTAACAATGTCTCAGACTGAGTGGGGCTTATTGTAAAATATTGTAAAAATATTCATAAAAATGATAAAGATCTCATAATTTAATTTATTTACATGTATTTATTTTGCAGACATTTTATCCAAAGCAACTTCCATTTAATCTATGAATCTACATTTAATCTGCATTTAATCTATTTTATCAGTATGTTATCAATCTTTGCGCTGCTAACACAATACTCTACCAAATGAGCTACAAATATATTTATTCATTTTGCAGTTACCACACTAATGCATTCACCTATTGTTTGGGCATCGAAAGCTTAATATAGCACAGTAGAAAAATATATACCTATATGCATATGTAGCCTACTGCACAGATCAGTATATTACAGATTTCGTATCAAGCATCACCCACAAAATAAACACATTAAACAAATAATATAACTCAAACTGCATAATGGAAAATAATAAATAAAATAAGCTTGTATTTTTCTTATTTTTAAAACAATCAGTAATTGTTCTAAACCCTTAAACCTTAGTGTAAGCTAGTAATAGCGATGCTTGCCCTCAACGACACAAATTTAAACTCAGTCCAGTCCCTGAGCCACACAGCAATATGTCTCCCTTATCTGACAAACTTAGTATACTTACTAGAATCTGTCTGTTAATCAGGCGTGTTAGATAAGGGAGCTTTTAGTGCACTTTTCTTTTATATTGCATACAAATTTAACTGTAAATCATATTTACAGTCTATGCGAAAGCACATATTGTATATAAAGCAGTTGCATCCTACCTGAGGCAGCAGAGTAATCACAGTTTTAGAGCCTGAGCCAAACAGTGTGAACTGTAGACATGTCTCCTGATACTGATACTAGACAAACAAACTGTAGAAAATCCTGACACAAACACACATCAGAAATCATGAACACAGTCTACCCCCCTGATGAAAACACATCTCATATCTGAGTTTCCACAGAATCTGACTGTTAAGCCCACCCTCCAACCACCAGCATACACCCACTCAACATCAGCACCCATGGACATCAGCAAATGCTTGAATGCCACAGCATTTGCTCTGTCTAACGCTCTGTGGCCAGGTATCTCAAGCTATTCTCCCATCCCCTCCCAACTAAAAACTCATCTTTTTCGTCTTCACTTCCTTGACTAATTTACTAACACACCGCCAATTCTACTTCTTATAAAAAAAACTTCTTAAACTGTGTTGAAATACCTGAGACCTGTCTATAGCACTTATTCACTGTTGCCTCTTATTGTAATTGAATTTGCTTCCTTGTCCTTACTTGTAAGTCGCTTTGGATAAAAGCGTCAGCTAAATGACTAAATGTAAATGTTCCCTAAACTGTGCAGAGCCAAACTGTTACAATATATTGGTCTTCCCCAGTAAAATATTAATAGTAGTGTCACCAACGTCAGAAATGATTGGTTGTCTCCTGTTTTTTTTCCATCCTTCTAAGATCAAATGTATTTTTCTCTATGCTGACCCCCTTCCGTCAAATACATGATTGAACACAGTACACTGTACATTGCGTGTTTAGACTTGGCCCACTTATTCTAGTGTCGAAACTGGAATGGTTGGTGGTCAGAGATCTGATATTCAAGACAGTGAAAACAAAGTAAGGACGCAGAGCTATGGTTTGGTAGGTTGGAGTCGAGGGACATGAGACAGAACAAGAGAACGGCATGGACTATTGATTTGTTGTCAGTGGAGATTCATTCATGTTCGTTCAGGTCCAGTTTACCTCTGTTTTATCATAGAGAAGATAAAAACCTGTGAATTTTTTGATCAGTAAACCCAAAGACCAACCATTATATATTATAAGGATTCCCATTTTGTACTGTTTGATAGTGGAATATTACACTTTTAGATGTTGTTTATATGACTTGACAGATTGAGGCCATTCCAAGAATATTTTAATTTTAGGACTTTATAATCACAACACTCATCATACAAATAATTCCTTAGGGAAAGAAAAATGTACAACGAAATGTCTTAATGGCAATGTAAACAGAAATTCTATGAACAGAACAAATTATTTTGCTCAATGGGTTTAGCCACTATAGCCAGCAGTTCTATGCTGTGCAACTCTGTCCTCTGGCTGAAGATAAAGTGTTGCCTATATGTTCATGGAAAACATAAACAAGTGTTTCACTAGGTGGATTGTTCAATTCAATTCAATTCAACTTTATTTGTATAGCGCTTTTCACAAAAGGACATTGTTACAAAGCAGCTTTACATGTATGATAAATGTACAGACAGACAGACACACAGACAAACACACAGACAGACAGACACATAGACAAAGAGAAACAGGTAGGAGAAACAAGTGCATGTTATATAATCAATTAAGGGTTATGAATAGATAGTTTGAGTAGAATTTAATAAAATGTGCAGAATTAAAACTGATTACAGCAGCCTCCTGACGGGCAGTACAAGGGCAAATGAGCTGATGATGGCAAATGAAACGTGATGATTCTCCTGGCGCCGGCATAAACTCTAGTTACCTCGGGATGAGTATCCCGAGGTCAGGGAAGAAGGCAGAGAAAACAACTTAGCATAGATGCTGTTCACTGTGTTATATAAATGCTT
>JAZGTJ010001736.1:22047-50838 GCA_036877575.1 Botia almorhae | reverse complement strand
TTGGGGCCAGACCCAGGGATGTATGAGCCCTCTACCCCTGCTAAGGAGTCTGACATCAGGGTCAGTGATAATGGCTGTGGCCAGATGGTCGCTGTCCACTGGGGAGAAAGGACGCAGACAGCACGCTTACACCTGCTATAGAGGTTGCATATTTCTCTGCTATTTAATACTTATTACACGCATCATTTATCTTAATTATTTCACTATGAAAGTTTGATGTGGAACACAAAACAGGGGACACAGGAGGGAGTAAACTTTGCCCTTGTTTGCAGATGAGGAGGTGGAAGGTTACGATGATTATGAGAGAAAGTTGATACCACAGAATCATAGCATGAAAACACTATTAGGAAATTAAAGAGTTGACATAAACTTTAGACATAATAAAACATTCACGTCACAAAGATCCTTCACCGTTCTAAAACTGAAACACAAAACTGGTCATGAAGTGATTGTCACACATAATCTTCAGCACTTTTGTAATTGGAATACAAGGTTAATACAATAACACACAATTCATCATTATTGTTGTCAAAGAAATGATACAATTACAATTAAAATACATTTACATTTAATCATTTATCAGACTAACTGAGGTTAAACTGAAAATGTTGTTCATTCAGACAGACACGTCTAACAGGCAGAAGCAGAAACAGTTTCAGCTTTAGTTTCTAGTTATTTCACTCCTTCAGCACTAACTTCTAATATAAAAAAATGAAAATGTATTTATTAATATTTTACTCTCAGAATTTCTTTTTTCTTCTCTTAGTAAACATTTCGAATAAAACACACTTGCTCTGATATATTGCTTTAACTGGTGATTAGTTTAAAGGTAATTCTCAATGTCCTAAATTTTGCTTACCATCCAGTTGCTTAATGGCATCACCTCCAGGACGTGACATCATTAAAAAGCAAGAGCACAAACATAAGTATTAGACTTAATTTAGTGATGAATTAATTTATCTCACACTAAACATTGCATCCCAAATTTCAGAAGAATAAAACATCACACTGACACCCTTACGTACACATGTAATGTATTTTTGGGTCACAGAGTTCAGTGGTACGGCGTAACCTTTGAGCGCCTGACAGGTGAAATATTGAAAAAGATTTTTCAGACGAAAAGATCTCTGATGATCCACAAAGAGCTTCTGAGCGTCAACAATGCAATATAAAGATAGTACATGGATGTTAAAATCACCTCAGGTTGATGCAGGATGTCTCACGGGTTTGACCGAGCTGTGGGAGGTTTTGAAGAGACCTTCCAGGAGCTCGTAAAGTCCAGTGCCACCAGCAGCACAGAACCTGATCTCCAGTATGGCTGTCGTGAGGGGGGCAGAGGAAGTTAAAGTATAAATAGACTTTCTGCTGAAGAGCTTGACAGGCAGTGTCACACAGCGGCACAAATTACTTCTAAAGTTTGTGTCTGTGTGTCAGACAGCATCAGTGACTCTGGAGTGAAAAACACACATTCCCAGTTATTACATCAGGCATCATGAAAATATAAATGCTCACTTTAATTTTAACAGTATTTTATTTAATCTTTGAAATGGTATAGGTTGCTGTTATATATAAGCAGAAATGTTGAGATAAAACATTTGTATATACACAATTGTGAGTGTTTAAATAATATTATTTTTACAAATTTAATTTTATTAAATCTAATTTTAAATTACATATCTTGTTAGTTACTTTGTTAGGTAAGTGTGCTAGGAAAGTAAGCATTCATAAATATATTGTATAATTTACTCAATATCAGTTATATAGTTATATAGTTTGTCTATCATTTGTTCAGTAATCTTAGTAAAACCGACACAAACACGTCTGACCCATTGCAACACGTCTGACCCATTGCAAGTCGTCGTTTCATTTTATTTTATTTTTTATTCTGTGAACAAAATCAATATTAAGCAGTTTTTTACCTAAACTGAAGCAGGCTGAAGTTTTATGGGGCTCAGAGCCACAGGGCATTGCTGTCCTTTGAGCTTTCTGGGGTGGAATCAAAAAATAAATCCAATGATTGAATTTGAAATTCATTTGGTTGTCAGTCCATCGAGACCATCGCAAGAGGAGAATGTCTTTGTGAATATTAATTAGCAATAATTGTACAATGCCCATGGGTGAATGGAACTTGTATAGCTCACAATAACACGCATTTAAAAACATGATTTGGATAAACGCTAACTTTTTAACCCTGTTCTGATCGAGGAAAAGGCTACAGTCTCCTACACACACGGTTTTTAGGTCACTGAACATTTGGTCATTTATGGATTAGCCGTATCTACATATTTGGCTTTCACAGGCAGTCAAGATTAGCAAGACCATCTGTTAAACATCCTTTTGGTCCATTTACAGAAGTTTATTCAAGGAAGTCACGTTGAAGAGGAACAGAAAGTAGACTTTCTGCACTTTTACCATTTCTCCTGCAGATATTCTGCTTATAAAAGAGTGCTAACCTACTTTTGTAAGACGTTTGGTACATTTGGTACATTGGCATTAACTAAAACAACATTGAGAGCTATTTTACAAAGCATTTGTTCCTCTATTAAAACATTCATGAAGGTATAATTATTTATAATGTTACAATACTTTACATCCCAGGTTTGTGTGCACAAGTTTAGTTAAGCCATTCGTGGCTTGATTTCCTCCAAACTGTGACTCTGTGGCAATTGATCACATTTCTATGTTTGTTACAGCAGACATATATGCAACACTTGGCCAATGGCATGAGGGCCACCTGTTTGTGCAACCAATGGGGGGCAGGCCCATATACACCATATAATCTGACCACTAGGACTATATGGTGTTTACAAAATATCTCTCCTAATTGTTCAATATCTCAAAAGAATGCTGAGCGTGAGTGTATGAGATATGGGGACATGGGCAACATAGTTCTCATCAATGTTACCATTAATGAAACACAAGCCCTTATTCAACCAACAACAAGATCAATGCAACCATTAAACGTCAAAACGACATGTTCAAAAAATAAGTATGCAAACTTACAAGTGAGCATCTAATTTCTGATCTTTATAAACATGTACCTCTTGCACTGTTCACTGTCGAGTGACCTAACATCATCTGAGATGCCTCGCCTGCACTCTGATGCTTGGCTCAATGCTCACTTTGTTTTATCTATCGGCTGCTAGTTTATCACACAGATATGTTTTGAAGCCTAACGTTGCTTCTGTGAGAGAGATGCACTGTGATTATTTCACAGCGTACTCAACATAATGATGTGTTTGCATCATAACTCAGCATTCCCAGACATTTCCTCTCAGCTCACAGTAACAGTAATTTTCTCTCTCTACGAGACCCGGAGTGACTCAAAAACAAATAAATTGAGGTGGTTTCAGTGCATAGCAGAGGGAGATCCGGGACGCTTTTATTTGTCTTCATTATTACAATATGACGATGGTTTTGCGTCAAGTGAAGTTGCAATGCGAAGCAGGTGAGGGTGCGAGGGACAATTGTGTTCTTGAACAAGGCTGAGGTCAGGGAAGCAGAAGGAAATAGCTGCTCGGAAGTCATACTTTTTATGGTGGATCAGAGGCAGGTTAGGCTCTGAGCCGTTTCACACTCTCAAGGCAGCATTTGGAATTTCAATGCAGCTTGTCTTTCACCGGCTTTCAGAACTATGCGAGTTGCTCCAGAGAATTGTACTGGTGCCTCTGGGCCAGAGAGGAAACTAAGATGCATTTCTGATTCTCTTGAGATTGCTGGAAATGGTTTCTGACATTCGCCAATGAGATTACCCGACAGTCCTTCTTCATTACCAGCACTGACATCCTGGTAGGAGCTTGATAACATCAAGAAAGCCTGTCTCACCTCACCTCGGTTTTGTCTGATTGTAAGCGCTCAATCATCGACGTTGGCACTTTTCAGGAAATTATTCGTTACGTCCCTCTCTGGTTGATTGAGGACCAAAGCAGCAGAACACTCTAGCTTCCTGATCCACATTGATCTGGCACACTTGCTCCTGTTAATGTCACGCGGGCATAAAACACGTTCATGTTTCATTGTGGAAGATTCTGATCTGGTTCAATTACGCCACGCTCCCCTCCTGCTGCTTGCTGTACACTTCATATGAAAACTCAATGACGGCACTCACCGTCCCAGCAGAGGCCAGAACAGCAGTCATTAAACGCTCACCAGTCCCCACTGGTTTCTTATCCAGCGACCGAAGGCATGCCTTGTCATTGCTTATTAACCAAATCATGAGTGCGAGGTGGTCATCTACAGCTAACAGGGTTCTGAGTACTCTAAAATCTGACCATCACTGTTTCTCTTAATAACATCACTTCTGCTTTGCTGCTTAATGGCTATGAGATATGCTGCTATGTGTCGAGTACTGTTTCCCATTGTGAGGGGATAGCGGATGGGAATGTCATTCTCCGTGCTGTATCTTTCCTTCCCTGCAGGATTCCTACAATCTCATCACTACAAGACCTGCATGACCAGAGCGTGGGGCTTCAATCAATCCAGCTGCCCTATTCCCATCACAGGAACCAATTGGCATCTCTATCCACACTGTGGCCACACTTTTCCGGCCTACCACTGGGGCCCGGCCCTCGCAGTCATGCACAGTGGGACAGCGAGTGGAGTTATTAAACGTACCCCCAAGGGGTGGGGCACAAGAGCCAAACGGCCCCTCAGAGAAATCATTAGCTGAACATGTTTAAAGCCTCACTGCTGTGGACCAGCAAGTGGAGAATTCAGAACAGCTGGGTTTAAAGCCTGTGGCCTGCATTGACCGCTGCTAACCACTTGCTCTGCTTGTCCTCTGTTCTGGGAACAGCTGGAAATAAAGGGGTCACATCACGATGAATCACATTTTCTTTGATCTTTGAAAATGAACGATTTTATTGTCATATGAAACAGTAACTGTTATAACATAATAATAATAATGTAATAACTTCATTAATAAATAAAAAAACATTATGATGACTGATTTTGGCACCAACACTTACACGAAAGTTACACGTAGACGTCAAGGAATTAATAACAAAATACTAAAATGTAATTCAGAAATGATATTGATTGTTGAGACAGACACTCCAGCTCAAAGTCACTCTATAATGTAAGCAGAAAACAGAAAAACATTTGTACAAAAAAGACAGATATTTCTCTCCACATGAGAACAATGGAGTAAAACAAGGAAACATCACTAATGTCCAATTAAAGCCCAATGATGAAAAGGGAGATGGTATATTCCCGTGTTTTGGTTCGATGGATGTTGAGTTTTCTGTGTTTGCATTCAGTTTCTCACGGCGCTCGGATCACAGGTGAGAGTCCTCCTTTAATTAGCAGTTTTTTTATGAAAAGTGAGTATATTGTTAAAGGAAAGTTTCATATCCAATTATCTACATGTAGATCCATCTGTGGGACAAAGTGTCTTGGCGTGGGAGGGCGCTTATTATTTTATTAGAGGAATCTATTTCAATATAAATGGAGCTGAGCTCAAAATTAGTGTGCAAGCCTTCAGAGAATTCAGCACTGCAGTAATTAGAACAGATTTCATCATGTCCTCTTCTTCCCACCTCTGCTAAAGTTTTGACCTTGGACTAATAAAAGCTTTGCGTTTAAGATACAGTAAGAGAGCGTCTCCACACTCCAAAACTTTGGCAACTTTCTTAAGGACGAGCAGACAGTGTGTATTACCACAAAATTACTCTCTCTCTATGTCTGTTGTATTTCATTAAATGTAAAGAGAGTAAAAGACTTTAGTTACTGTTATTTGCCGGAATGATTAAAGGTTGGGAGTCACAGGCAGAGCATTCAGGTGACATCTTGATTATCCCTTTTCAGGCTGCTGTTGTTGGAGTCAGGAATAAGCCCTGGACAGGCCCCTCCTGTCTACATCTCTCTGCCCACAGGAGGCCTGCAGACGCGGGGGCTTCAATCCTGTCCTTGGCTGTCAGTGCGGATGGTTCTCGCTCTTGAACAGATCCCTGTTGAACTGATGCGGATGTGCATGAAAACTCCACAGTGTCACTGGGGAACGAGAACCGTTGTGCTGTCAGGACTGTGTTTGTTTTGATTTACAGCATTAGAGGAGCGGGCCAAACTTCAGCAGTTTTATTGCTGCTGTCTGGAGGGCAGCAAATCACCATGGTGACTACATGATTTACCCTGACAGTTGTAGAGAAACCTGCTGCTTTTACATTTGTTCATTTAGTAACATTTGCCTGTTTTAACTCTGTAAAATTAAACTTCATTGTTTTTAGCTTTTTTAACACTGAAATTACTATTTAGAATGTGTATCTGTCAATATCAGGCGAAAATATATATTTTTTACATTATTATACAATTCAGGATAAAGTGTATAGATGGGGACATTTAGTGTTTAAACTGGGTAGTTTTTATTAATGTCTTTAATTATACAATTCAAATTTCACACTTTGCTTAATTTAAAAGGGATAATTCACCTGTCAAAATTCTGTCATTAGTTACTCACACTCATGTCACACACCCATAAGACCATTATTCATATTCAGAAAACAAATAAAGATATTTTTCCTTAAAAAAAATAAAGCTTGAGAGCTTTCTGACCTTCTCCAGTAGACAGCAACATAAACGTCACTTTCAAATCCCAGAAAGTGGACAAGACATCGTTAAAATAGTTCATGTGACCACAATGATTAACGATTTAGTGGAATACTTACTGTGTGCAATAAAAACAAAAATAACAACTATTTAACAATTTCCTCTCTTCCATGTTAATGTCTGACACACGTGTCGCTAGAGCACCAGGACACGTGCAATTTGCTTCAAATACTTTGTTATTAAAAGTGCTTGAAATCTTGCAGCATGCTCTTAAAAATCCATCTTTACATGTTGTGGGAGGAGGTCAGAACATATCAGTAATAAAACAATATTTCTTCATATCGCATCATCAACAGGCAAACAATGCTGCCATGTTCTACATCAACATATTGATTTGTGTCAAACGTACCATCTTTATATCGAAGGAAATGTAAAAGGATGGAACGAGATCATCCGAGCTGTGGTTTTAAGAAGTTGTGAAGTTGGCGAGCTGTGGGCGTCTGAAGCGGGTATGCTGAAGGGTGTTTGTGATGACAGCAGAAAGTAATTTTGGTTGGAGGCCGTAGTGACAGGAAGGGTAGTGTGACTTTGCTACACTTCTTCACCTGTGAGACGGGGCGAGGTAGAGCGCGGGTATTATCAAATCCCCCCCACAGTTCATGGCCAAACCTCGCATCACTTCTCTTCCGCGAGGGGGGGGGGGGCGTCACATCAAGGACACGCTGCAGATGACATGGCAACAAGCAGCTAATTTATATCCTTCTCCTGGACAAACATAAACACAGCTGCAGTCAAGTCACCCAGGAGTCGTAATAAATATGCAAACACAGATTTTCAGGAGCAAGGGCTGTGTCCGTTTGCCATTATTCCCATCTCATTTTACCTCCTCAGAGGTTTGTCCTCTGCTGACTTTCTGAATAGCTGGTGGCCGTTGAGACTGGCAGACAGACTGGGTGGGAGAGTTTAATGTTGGCTGTGTGCTGAGTGAGAACAGAGCGCTCTGCTCTGCTCTGTAGATAAACAGAAATAATCGCTTCATTATGGTCCACATTCATTAATATTTCAGGGGTGTGCTGCAGTTGCAGGTCTGTAAAAATTTAAATAACAAGAAAACAGGAATGTGTTTTTAATGGACAACAACAGACGGACTACTTGTGTAAGACTCTCGTTACAAATTATTTTTGGAAGACTTTTGTTCACAGATCACAGAAAAAAGTAGGAAAATCTGCAAAAATGTGTGAATATGGAAAATGCTGCAAACAAAAATATACACATCGAACAAACGGCAACATCGCTAACATTACTGTAAATGGCCATCTAAAGGCACACGCTGACAGACATCGGATAGTTTATCTGAATCCCTGCGGCCATTATCCAACTCCACTATCATGCTCCAGGGTGGATGCCCTGGGTCCCTCTGAAGTCATGAGGCAAAAGTCAATTTGACACACTGGGGGAGATAATACATTTGTTTGCAGTTTAATTCTAAATGGTGAGGAGAATTCAGGGCAGCAGTTTCATTCTGTGGCTGGCAGGATGCTGGGAGAATTGACTGAACTGTTCTGATTGTGCTGGAAGTATAATTATATGGTGTAAATTAGATCTGGGAGGGGCAGAGTGGACTTTTTCAATTCAAATCCCCTTCTGCTGATGAGGTTATGTATTTACAGAGACTGTAAGTGCACTGATGTGACTTGTGTAAATGGCCATTTGACCTGTTTTTTGATTTACTGTATCAACCGTTTATTTGCACTGGACAGAGTCTGTTGATCTAATTACATTAACCATCCGACTGCTGTGCTTCAGCTAAACACATCTGAGCGTCATTTTGTCTTTAAACAATATTTTTAAACGGGGTCAGGGTTTAGTAGACTGGCTGGCTGTGACATCACATAACATAACTAATACACAGTAAGTATTATACATTCATATCGCCCCACTGCTTATAAACGCGGAGACTGAGAGCTCAGTGTGAGATGAGACTGTGAAGGCAGGAATGTAATGGAAATGAGGTTGATTAAGTGAAAAGGGGGACACGCATAAAAAGTGAAGAAACCATAAGCTCGTTAACTCCTCTGCTTTGCATATAAATGAGAGATTACAGAGTGACTATATCTGAAATCTAAATATGCCTAATTACAATATATTCAGAGAAAGCATGCAAGTGTCATTTCAACAAAGAAGATTAGATGAGGAGAGAAAGGTCAGACCACACAGCTCAAACTGTTCTCATGCTCGGGAAAAACTGTAACCATTCACTTCCATTGCCTTACTGTAACCATTCACTTCCATTGCCTTACTGTAACCATTCACTTCCATTGCCTTACTGTAACCATTCACTTCCATTGCCTTACTGTAACCATTCACTTCTATTGCCTTACTGTAACCATTCACTTCCATTGCCTTACTGTAACCATTCACTTCCATTGCCTTACTGTAACCATTCACTTCCATTGCCTTACTGAATCAGATTCAGTCAGGTTGAATCAGATTCAGTCAGGTTGAATCAGATTCAGGCAGGTTGAATCAGATTCAGTCAGGTTGAATCAGATTCAGTCAGGTTAATCAGATTCAGTCAGGTTGAATCAGATTCAGTCAGGTTAATCAGAGGTTCTCGGCTCTGGTCCTGGAGGTCCACCAGCTTCAACCCTGATCAAATTTACCTGCCTGTAACTTTCTGCTAATCCTTGATAAGCTTGTTCAGGGGATTTTGGAGCTAAACTATGGGAGAAAGTGAACCTTGAGGGCCAGACGGCCAAACCTGTGTTTTACAGTATTTACAGGTCTGGCAACATTATTTAACGCTTCCTCAGTTGCTGATCTTTAATGAAATCCTTTAGGAATCAGAATTGTAAATAGAATCAGAATCTAAAGAACAATTTCTGGCTCTGAATGGTGGATATGCACAGCACGCATTCCTTTACACACCTCCTCACGCACTGGCAGTTTTTAAAGGGCTGGAAGCTGCTCGGGTTCCGGTGTGACAGAGCGCTCTGTTACTCAGTATAGAGGTCATGCAGGGTGCTGAGCTTTCGGCTTTTTACACTTGATCTCACACCAAAAATCCATCTCAAAGAACCAGACTGGAATAAAAGGACATTAGCTCCTTTTCTCCAGAACTAATGTGCTAAAAATATACAACTGTACAACTGCATTACACACATTAGACGTTATTGCAATCAAATGTGATAGTTATATTGAATAATCCAGAGAGATCTACAATAATTACATCCTGACTGTTGTTCATCACAGTTTGTGATAGTTATAATGAATAATCCAGAGCGATTTACAATAATTACATCCTGACTGTTGTTCATCACAGTTTGTGATAGTTATAATGAATAATCCAGAGCCATTTACAATAATTACATCCTGACTGTTGTTCATCACAGTTTGTGATAGTTATAATGAATAATCCAGAGAGATCTACAATAATTACATCCTGACTGTTGTTCATCACAGTTTGTGATAGTTATAATTAATAATCCAGAGAGATCTACAAAAATAACATCCTGACTGTTGTTCATCACAGTTACCAACTGCTTACAACATGCAGTTACACTCTGAGCTAAAGTGTTTTTTAGCTCGATTCTTTTACAGGCTTCTTGGTTTTGAGTGTTTTTCGGATACGCCTAAAAATGTAAGTGAATGAAATTTATCACCAATTCAATACAATAAAACCAGTAAAGCTAAATTTAGTACATAAAAAAATCACAGGATACAGTGATACTGTATTTACTGTGGTTTAAAATACACTGCGTATGATGCTGTTTACAGAAAGAAGATCAGTAGATGTTCTGTGTACTTTGATAATGAGGGACGTGAAGGCCTGTGAGATGTTCTGTATGAAGAGATGAATCTGTGTGACAGAAAGCAGCTTGTGAGTAATGAGAGAGGAAGTAAACACAAATAAACGTATTAAAGTGAGGACCAGCTTTGAGTCTCACACTGAGAGCCAGCGTGAATAGGAGTGAATTATACATCATTTGGCCTCACTTAACTCCACAGAATTCTTCACATTCTGAGGATGTTTACCCGCTAATGGTTACCATGACTTTCAGTTTCAGTGTTAAACATCTGCAGGTCTTTATTTGTAAAAAGGACACTTCTCAATAACCATGTTTTTGTTGTGGGTTTTAGCGAGGTGAGATGTCAAAAATGTGCATTTTTCATATTTTGTTGTAATAAAAAAAAACAATTCTGTTTTTTCCAGTATAAAAAAAATAATAAAAAAAAATATAATATATATATAAAAATTTAGAATTGCATTATACATTTAGGCAAAAAAGATATTTAGGATACTTAGAATATATGTAAATTAAGAATATTTAGTTTACACCATCGTCAAATGTTTCTTAGTTGAAATGTCCCATCTACAAGATGTTATACTGTCTGTCAGTTTGTCTGTCAGTTTCTGATCAATCACTAAATTCTGTTTGGCCGTCATCGCTCTGGTCCTGTCCTGTGTCAGTTATAACCACTGACCAGCTTCTAAACTAATAACTACTAATTTCTGATCCTGTGATCCACAAGCATTATCATAGAACAACTCCAAAATGACTCTTCCAAACAGCCCCAAACTCATGCCATTGGTCACATCTGTGTTTCTGTGTTGAGCTGACTGGAACCATAAAGCCACAATGTTTGTGCTAATAATCAGCCTTCAAACATCAACACTGGAGTTATACATCATGTTGCTGCTTTCAAATCAAGTTTAACATTACTGGACAGAAATGAGAAATTTAGTTTTTCTCTCAGTCTGCAAAGCACAATATAGCTCTGCCACTATAAGCGAGTGTGACATTATATTCGCTCTCCATCCAGTTTATCAACAGCAGTTGTTAATCATTAAAATAGTGAAGCATACTGTTGAAGGTTTCGGTTTCTGCAAACTGTAAACAAAAGTTTGCTTTCCCAAGTTTCTCTCTGAGCAATAATCCATTTTAGAGCTAGTAAAACTGCAGACATGTATACAGAAATCACACAGCAGTGTATTACATCACTGTAATGCAGACATGAGTAGAATTACATTTAAGCAATTTGACAAGATCTATAGAATACAGAAACGTGGTAACTAGTATCCAAGAAAAGGGTAAGTTGTGACTCTTTAATAACTGCTTTAATAGCATGAGTGGATGATTTCTGCCAGTCTTTTCCCAAACATCTTTTTTTCCATGTCTTCCAGGCTCAGAAATGTGAGGAGGACCTGTATCCAGTTTGAATAGGCATGATACGCCTGCATACCTCTGAGGTGAGTGTATCACGCTCTGCTCTCTGTTGTGTGTGTTTTTAAGTGGTGTGTAAGCAATATGAAAGACAAAAAAGTGTCTTACATTCAAACCACCACACTTCCACCTGTGAGACTGAATGCGTTACCCAGAAGACCTTGTTCATGTCTGTTATATATATATATATGGGGACGTTATTAGCGTCTCTGTAATGTATCACACATTTCCTCTTTGATCTGTACATCAGCATGCACGACGGGCTTCATGTCTCTCTAACGCCACAGGCTCAATGCATTCATCTGCTAAACGTGTGCGGTCTTAAAAAAATCTATATTTGAAGTGATTTCCTTTAAATGTACTTTCATAATTAAAGTTTAGTGTAAAGCTGAGACAATTCTGTGCTGTGTAAAGCGCTGTATATAAATAAAGGTGAACTGACATTGTCAAGGTAACATGAATTTGAGGTCATTATAGTGGAAGTGTTTAGAAAGTCGGTTTGAAAAGATTTGTTATTCCATTTCCTGCTGTAGTTGTATGAAAAACACACACTTCACTATTAAACATCATTTTTAAGCAGCATTATAAACAATCTAGACACCAGAGCTCAATGAAGTGAGAGACGCACACACACTTCACATGCCTGAGGCAGTAATTCAGAGAAAATAATTCCACTTCGTTTTTCTGAAGGCATGTAAACTCATTCTTAAATCCACCTTTAAATGATCTGAAATTAGCAGAGTTTAGTCATTTCCATTGATGGTATTAAAAGAAACCAGTTTAATAGTAAAAATAAACTAATTTATTACAGCGGCTGGGACATGATTTTAATGCTAATGTCTAAGATGAAGACACTAAGGAATGCTGGGTACACAATACAGCTGTCTGGTTATGTATTGTTGTCTTAGGTATCGGCAGTGTATATGTGAATATAATGACACTGGCGATTAAACTGATGATACAATTTTGCTTTCAATATTTTATTACAAAAATGTGAATAATCCTCCACGGCACACGAGAGTGATGTAATGTCAAATAAAACAGCAAAGTGACAGAAGATGCGTTTCCTTATCAAAGGCCACGGCCCCGACCCCTAAATAAGGGCCTAAAGCAGTAATTAAACAAGTAACTAAAGCGAGTGTTAAGGCTCAGATAAAGAGGGATACTTATGGGGACACTGTATACGTATCATGGTGATTTTGGCTCCATTAAGTCCATGGCCAGACCCTCTACACAACAGCTAACATCAACATCCAGTAAATGTGATAAGGACACATGCATCTGGCCACTGATGTGTTTATAATTAGCTCAATGAAAGCCAGACATCATTCTCTTCATTAGAATATTTCTAACACAGTGTGTATTGAAACTGTAAGACACATTTGCTAAATTGAAACGTTTCCCAGCTTCTCTCATGACTGTTACATGTTCTGTGGTCCTCAGAAGATATTGTGCTTTAATAAATCAATCGTCAATCGATTGTCACCTACACAGCTTTGAAACTCCCTCTCTCATTATTACTGTATGATGTGTTAAAGGGGCCTTTATTTCCCAGAATTCCTCTGGTGTCTCGTCTGGAGGGATTTGAATGGAAATCTCTTATCTGCTGCAAGTCTTTCAGGTATTCAGAGGGTCTTCCTGTTAAATAATATCATTTCTAAAGCTGCCACAATTACCACTAATTCCATTTTAATTCAGAGGAAGGTGAAGTGACGGGACGGTTTACACCTCTGGAGCTGAACATGTAATTCTGAATTCAATTATTCCTCTGAGGGTTCGGCCTCTCTCTCCATTAGACAGTGAAGGTGTCTGTGCTGCAACAAACAGTCTTTTAAAGGAAATGTTGAATGTTCTGTGTGACAGTGTGAAAAGGGCTATAAAAGTGTCATAATAGTATTCAAAACTGTGCGACACTCCAGTTTGTCTCCTGTAAGACGATATCTGTACATCATTTATTGGCTGATGACCTCTCAAGTGGACCTCTGAAAACTCATGTAGGAATGGCACATTGGTCATGTGACACAAGAGAACAATGGGTTGGGCAGCAGTGATGTCAGACTACACATGACGCATCTAAAGACACTTTTTAAAATTATTAATGAAATGTGGGATGGAGACGTTTAAGAGCAAATAACAGTTGTATGGGCTTATTTATGTTGTCTTTTAGGTTTATACAGATGCAGTTGAGATATAAATGAGAGAGGGGTTAGTCTACGAGGGGTGTGAATGTGAAATCTAGTGCGCTGTGTAACTTCAGAGTACATTGATCTTGAACATTTTAAATCTCTCTTGTAGTTCTCCAACTGAATTAAAACACTACATTTGTGCTAAAGTGCAAGTGAAAAGAAACCCTTCAGTTCAATACAAATTATGATCTATGATCGGCATGTGTAATAACTTACACTCCTTTTACAGTAATACACTCGCTTTCTTACGTCATGTTCTGGGATCCATTAGCATATAAACGTTGTGCTTTCTTATGCTTTCTGCAAAGAGTTGTGTTGTTATTACATTGCGGTAAACTTGATTTGTGTTTCGCAGATTTAGTACAATAACTTCTTCGCTCTTTTGCAAATAAAAAGGTATTACGTTGACATATTCTAAACTGACAAGTTTTCTCCCCAGATTTTTTAAAGCTAAGTCACACAATTCTGAACCTGTCAGCAAACCACAACTAGTAAACACTGTTGTTTATTTCACATGCGATACACTGAAATTTTAAAGGTAAAGTTGAAGCGTCTAAAAATGAAAGACAGGCTTCCAGTCTCATCTGGAGTTGATTAGCGCTTTGTTCCGTGTCCACTTGTGAAAAACAGAAATGGAAAAATAAAAATCATAAAAGAAAGTACACAGGAAAGAAGTAAAACCTCTGATGACAATTGGAAGATGTTTCGGGTTGTTATTGACATCATTCATCAGCTGAACTCTGAAGTTCACGTGGGTTAACCTGTACTAGCTGCTTCCATCTGCAAATAATGGGCACTCACTCAGTACTAAAACAAGTGTCATCATGTGCACACACACACTTTGAGTGTTGTTCAATGCATTCATGTTTTTGTTTGAGAGAGGCTGTCAGAAAGGCTGCCACCATTGTGGACGTACCTACAGTGGGTACCCAAGCATTCGTCTAGGAAGACACGTCACTTGATTTGAAACGCAGTCCAGTGCAGAGAAAATTTTTTTTTTAAACAACTGAAATCAGACTGAAAATGGAGATGACGTTCTGCACTAAATTTAGGTTGTAACACATTTGGATTACGGCCCACTGCAGACCCTCAGAGACCCTCAGAGAGACTGTGAACAAGAGAATGTGTAAAGAAGCTAATGAGAGCAAACGTGAAACGAGTGGTTTCAGCATGTTTAAGCATAGCTCCAGAGCTGTGGAGGATTGACTGAAGCTGCCTGACAAAATCAAACATGATTTGCTGTGGAAACAGAGGAAGAGCTGTTGTAACTTTACACCTCATGTCCAGATCATCTACAGTCACAAGCTGGGCTTGTATCAGTCTTTTGAAGACATACTTGTGTGTGTGAACGATCTTTAGTGCAGAAACATAAACAGAATATTCCAAATATTTTCTTATTATTATATTTTCACACACACACACGTTAGCTTTCTATGCTTTGTGGGGACTTTCCATAGACATGATGACTTTTATATCCCCTCGTCCTCACCTGGCTCTAAACCTAACCCTCACAGAAACCTTTATACACCTTCACATCTTCAAAAAAAGCATTATTTAGTATGTTTAATAATCAATGTCTTATGTGGGGACCGCTGACTGGTGTGTGTGTGTGTGTGTGTGTGTGTGTGTGTGTGTGTGTGCGTGTTTGTGTGCGTGTGCGTGTCTTACCTTGTGGGGACATTTGGTCCCTATGATGGTAGGAAAGAATACACACACAATTACTTATCAATCTAAACAATAACAACAATAAACAATAAACAGTGATAATAAATAATGTAATACTGTAACGATTGTAATGTAATTATTTCTCTCAGTGCTCACTTTGTTTGCACTAGATTAAAGACATGAGATTAAAGTTGTAGAGTTTTAGTAACCACTGAGAGACTGTCTAATTGCATATCTAACCCACCCGTGTATCTGTGTATCTAAGTCTACCTCAACGCAAATGAATAAATTATTAAACATTTTCTTTGCCGGGTGCCACTGGTGTCTGGTTATCATTACTGTAAACATACGCTTCCCATGCGAGCAGAAATCCACTGTTCACTGTTCAGGCTACATATTGAGATAATTACTTCCATTAGTTATACTCCAATATGAATTGCATCAATGTAGATTATATGAGGTTAAGGATTTCATTTATCCCCACCATAAGACTGGATAATCGGTTTATTAAACTGGTAAAGAAATCAGTGCCAAGTGGTAAACAGGCAATTACGGTTGTGTGAGTGAGATAAATAAAGAGCACAAAAGCTGCTGGAAAGCAGGTGTAAAGATCACAGAGGAGGAATGAATGTGAAGATTTACTGTAAATGACACATAATGGTAAGTAAAAGCATGTCATTGATATAAACGCCTTGTTTTTAAGTAGCAACACCTGCCAGCTCATTCCAGTCATTCTACAGCACAGTCCAAACGGAGCTTAGCAGCTGATTTATTGATGCATTTACATCTGGCCGCATCGTTTACAGAGAAAGTTATTTAACGCCAGTCACCAAAAGACGGGGGTATTAAAATCAACACTACAGGGCACGGCAGAAGCGATCAGCTCATTAGAGTTCTTTTGGCAGGTCTGCCGACGGCCCGCGGCTCTTCCTGAGAATCTGAATCAAACATCAGGAGTGGAATCAATGGAACAGAGATCACATCATGAATTTCTTCCTTCCTGCGTTCCTTCACTTCACCCTGAGCACAATGAGAGTTGAAGTTCTACTGCGCGAATGGTGACAACACAAGACAGAAAGATTTTGATAATTCATTATATGATAATCATTAAATACAATTTTAAAATAATATTCAGTTTATTATTTATAATTATGGTTGCAAGATATATAGAAATTAGAGAAACATGGCAAATATGCATATGGCAATATGTATATCGCATTGGTTTGCAATAAGTTTTCAGAACCATCTTCAAGACTTCTTTTAAATTCCACAGACCTGTCAGAGTAAATGACAGAATTTTCATGTTTAGGCGATACACCAGGTCAGTGTGACTGCCATACAAACTGAAGAACATGTCTCTTGCTCTTATTCTACCCCTGTACATGTACCTGCTCATTATTTTCTGCCCTATTGAGATTACACTTAATTTCAGGACCTAGTTGTACAGCCTGGCTATCCTGTCCAATAAAAACTCTGGGAAATTTGTCAACTTTCAGACTTTATTTGACCAAATCTCTGTCGGCCTCACTGTTTGCTGCTTGCTGGCCCAGCAGAGGCCTGGTGTGCTTCAGAAATTGTTCTCACAAAATCATATAAATAGGAAACGAGAACGTTTCTTTCACTTCTTGCGGTGTGACACTAATTTGCTTCCCCTTGTACTTCCAAGGCAATTAGCTTTGAAGCTTTTCAGCAGCTATTCTAGCCCAAGTCGATAGCTAGCGTGGCGAATGAGAATTTAAGCAGGTCCGCTGGGGGAGGCGAGATAAACATATCAACAGAAGGTGGAAAAAGCAGCGAGAGAAAGGAGTTGAGAAAAGGAGAAAATAAAGAGCAAAATAAATATAATTACTGCAACTGCTCGCCTGTATGGTTGGCCTTCATTACTGGGCATGAGTTTCATGCTAAATGAAACTCACTGCAATTTGCCGTAGAGCCAAAGCACAGCACCAGACAGAGTAAACAAAAATCTATTGACGAATCAGGCAAAACGCCACAGCAAGAAACACAGTGAAGGAGCACAGAGACATAAACGAGACTTCAGTAATGTTGTTCGGCCGACACTAACTGAACTAGTTGGGCTGTGATCTGACTTCTGATTAGCGGTCACTGGAAACCAGCATTGTAATGGAAACGTTATTGTTATTTGGTCTATGGTGCTTGTTAAAGGCACAACTGCTGGGCGAACAAAATGGGTTGACTTGCATATTAACATTTTTTACACTTTTACGTCACATTTTAATGTTGTAATGTAGCTAAAATAACCAGTAATATGCTGTATAATGGCAAGATCAGTTCTGGTAGATATAGTGTAACATACTCGGCCATTGGGGCAAGTTTTCACAAAAGGTGTCTGCGTGTTTAATGACCCGTACCGTTGTACTGAGAAACAACCGTGAAACTGTTTAATAACTTTGTGTCTATAAACTGACTTTGAGTCACACAGAGAAATGTTTACTGCAGTACAGTGTGACAACTAGCCCTAATCTCTGCTATTTATGTCATGAAACTTAATACTGAGCATAATGACTGATTACAGTATCCTGAAGAAGAGGAAAAATCACCAATAAACTCATCTCACTTTCTCCTAGACAGCAATAAGTTTCATTTGTTGGCAAACTGAGACTTTTGCTCCAGACAAGATCTTAATAATGTTTCAAACAGTGCTTTAAAACAATGTTTCGAAATAAACTTTCTATGCTATATTTTTAAAGCGCTTTTACAAATAAGGACGTCCTCGAAAAGAGGCTCAACAGACACTGAACCTTTAAAAATCTAATATGAAAAAACTATTGTGGCAGAATGAGAGAATGAGGTACAAACAAGGCAGAAACATGCAGGAATTGAAAACATTTATTGCAGTAGCGGTATACCTGTAGCGCAGTAACAAGAGTAACTGTTTAAATATCTATGATGGCAAACGTCCCCACAACCAACAAACATACTGCTAACAGCCACTGACATCAATCGGCTTTTCATATTGTTTTTTTAAAACCTTTTTTTGTACTTTATATATTGTGATGAAAACAAAGGTGCTATACAAAATGAATGGATTCATACGGTACAAATCAGTAAGTGTAAACGGTACAAAAAGAAAGTGAAACTAAGTCATTGTAAAGCTATTTTGTCTCTTTAAACATGCGGTTTCATTGTGTTGAACTGGCAGCCATGCCACTGTAACAAGAAGGGCCCCAAAAACAGCCCGAACATTTCAAGAAAAACAAAGGGAAATAAAAACCTGTTTTTATGCTCATGCTCTTTGTGATCAAGTTCTGTTCTTTTTTAAATTCCTTTCCAAGTTTAGCGAGTTTGTTGTTTGTATATTTGTTTCAACTTGGAATGACGAAGTATATTGGTGCCTGACAAACATGTATTGTATACTTTATTCAGTAACTAGGGACTGCTGTTTCGTTGCCGTGCAACCAGTACAACCTCTAGATCGGTACAATACACAGCATACTGTATGTCATGAAGGCACAGACATGAGAAAACTTGTGGGCATACAGGAGATTTTTGGAAAAAAAAAATCTTAAAGCTGGCAAGAACTATATTCTCATATAAAGCACAATTTCAATTAAACATACAATGATGACCTTTTTAAATTGGATGTTGAGAATTTACAAATATATTGCTGTAGAATTGTTTTTTTGCGGAAAACACGTCAAGCTTTCCATTTCACGCAAGTATAAATTGAGCATTTACATCAATAATACAAAATAGCTTTGAAAAAATATGTTTGCCAGGTTCATCGACTTAGTAAATGCAAAAAACTGGGCAATTGTGCAATGTTGTGACAGAGTGACACAATCGTCCATGATTCGCTTGTTATATCTACATCAGAGGGGGTGTGGCCACACGCGTGCCTTCTTGTGTACAAACTTCTTGTGTGTTTTGGTGAATTTTTGTTTTGAATCCAGACAGCAGTCCTCTGTTCAAGCAGACAAATGTAAATGACAAAAGCCCCATTAAAAACAACATTTCCTATATGATGAATGATAAAAGACAGCTGTCGTGATCACTGATCCACTCCATGTGATTATTACAAGTACATGAAATCGGTTAGTGTTACGTTCTATTTACAAACACTTCAACGATGACAGACTAAACAGGTTTTCACTAACAGAGTTATTAGCACAATGCTTTCTCAAGTGTAAGTTCCATTTTTCTGGATGGTGTAGATTAATATAGTCCCAGAACAGCTCAGAAACAACCACGTCACAATATTTGTATATATTGGTCAGCCGTAACATTGTTTTTTAATAACTGTGATACACAGAGCACAGCCCTGTTTTGTTAATCTCAAGCTTTTCTTGCAGTCTCCAGGATGAAGTATACAGTGTTTCCTTTGAAGGTAAATTTGCAGCAAACCATGGGAGCTTTAGGGCAACTATGAATCCACATGAGAATATCTCAGCAGGAGGTCGTCAGCAAGCTGGAGTCGCATAGTAAACTGTCCTGCACAAGTCATAAAGTCTACAGTCTACTCCATACACGAAACTATCACACCGCATTAGCATCCATCTAAATTAAAGAGGGCAGAATAAACAGAAAAGAGGAGAGAAAAATGAATCAAAGTCTTCAGCAGTTGCTCAGGTGATTAGATAGGGCTGAAGAACCAATCTAAAGCCAATATAAACCTCTTATAGCTGCTGTTCTTTTAAGTTGTCTGGGCCGGAGGCGGGCTGGTAAGATTTCAGGCTGGCCAATGGGATGTCGGCCATGTGACCGCCCCCACAGCTGCTAAAATGTCCCTCCGAGCTCCCGAAGGTCTTTCTGTCCCCAAACTGCTCTTGGTTCCCTCTCTCACCTTTCCAGCTGCGGGTTAGGGTGTGGCCATTGAGCAATCTCTCTTTAGCCCATTCTTTTTGGTTGTTGAAGGAGGAAACGGGCGACTTGGGCGATGGGTATGAGCTGAGGCTCGGTGGCATCCAGCAGTTGTCGGAGTGACCCAGCACCAGACACTCCTGGGTGCACATCTCCGTGGCCTCCACTAAACCTCTTGGTCCTAGAGGTCCATCTGTATACACAAAGAGAGCAGAATTACTGTGATTTGTGTAACTTCTTTGTGACACAAAAACAAAACAAATGTTTGGCAAGCTAAAATGTCTGAAAGTTTTTAGACCTACATTTTAGACTGATGTTTTTCAATGGTTGTCAACACTTAAACTTGCTAAACAGTGTCTAATTTTGTCACAGTCTCATTTTCATTTATGATAAAGTAATCATGGAAGCTACACTGGGCAACGTTACTCATAATGTGCCAAAAATAAACCCTAAAGCAGCATAAATAAATTACAAAGAGACGTAGAGACTGGCAGGAATTTGCAGCAGCAGTCATTCATTAAAAGTCACTGAATCCAGCAACCGTTAGCGAGGGGCAGTACTCAGCTGCATGCAAATGGGTAGAGATGCAATGCGGCAATTACAAACAGCAGTGCAGACAGCAACGCAGTCGGATGGTCGAGCAGACACACTTAGTAGTGAGAGAGTGAGACAGCTCATGTGAAGCACGCTCAAAACTCCTAGCTGCAAAAGAGCCTGAGAAAGAGAACTGTGTATAATACATCTGACTTTTTCAATCAATGTGGCATCATCAACTCAACTTCTCTGTCAAATATAATCAAGAAGATAATGAAGATAATCCTCCAGGGGTCATTTAGTATTTATAACATGCTGTTCTGTTTATTTAATAATACCAGGACAAAATAAAGATCAAATGAGGAAATGAACAACTATTCTACTCTTACATTTAAAAACAAGATATTCAAGCTTCATTAAAGTTTCATGCAAGGTTGCGTTATTTATCGCAAGAAAACACCTCGAGTAGAGAGTAAACAACCAAAAAAATAGGAAAAGGACAAGAAAAACAATGAATGTAATGATATGTTCCTGCAGCACAATCTTCTGTGGAGAAACCATCAGCTCAACCAAACAACCTTCACCTTACCCACGAAAACCAGTAACTGGAAAACCAGTTCACTGGTTCACATGCACAATACACACAACAACAATTTCAATACACACAATATCACTTTTGTCTTTGCAATAAATCTACCCATACTTACAAATGAAACAAATGCAGTGTTCATGTTTTAACTATGAACATAACAAAATGTAATTACGATTATATTTAAAATACAAAAAGTTATTTTTGTGGGATCATTTAAAGTATATTATAACAGGCTCTTTATTTTACACAATTACATTGTAACACAACCGAATTTATCTTGTGTTATTTCCACTAAAAAACCTTTTACAAAATCAAGTCTTATTTAAACACATTTAAAGCCTGTTTAACTGTTTAAGTATTTATATTAGTCTTACTATAAATACTGGTTCTAAATGAGAGCAACTAGTCAGTTATAATGAGCAATTTCACCCTGAAGATGAGATAACGCTGCACCTTTGTAGTTTGATTGATTTAAATGTTTCTACCAGTGTAAAAATAAAACCTACCACACACATCTGGTTTTATACTGATTCACTGGACTGTGTGTTGGGCTGTTATCACACACACACAAAAACTTTTTTTTTCCACCAGCTGTTGAGTGATAAAAATTGGGCCTCAAGATGATTTGAAGGCAGTTTGAATGCTAAAATTGAAGTGAGGTGAGATTACCCGATTACCTCATCTCTTTACAGAAGAGCTCGGGTTCAACAGATTGAATCGTTTCTGTGTGTCATTCACAAAGTCACCAAAACAATAAAATCAAAACCCTTTGATCTGAACTTTAAATGACCTGAGTTCAAGCAAAATAATAAGGCATTTCATAAAATCATAACATAATAAAAGTTCTGTTGAAAACACATTTTTATTTTAACAGCGCTCGGTGAATCTCGGCCACACAGCATCTATTATTTATCCGTTTGGTGTAATGCAATTCTGTCTGGGCCGCCAATTCCAATTTTGCATCTAATTTTCACCTTAACGACTGCAATGTCTAACATTTCCTCCAATGAACTAAAGCTTTCAATAACACATTGTGGAGGGAGAGCAGAAAGGGCTTGTTTTTAATGGTGGGAACCGCACAAACCATTAATATGAAAACAGCCACATGTTGAAAGACGATATGAAAGACAGCCACATGTTGCAGTCGGACGGCGCTGATGAATAAATAAAAGCAGGAAATGGTGAGCGTTTGATGAGGGAACAAAAGCCAAAGCGGCATGTCTCTGCATAATTGGTGTGATAAGCCAAAAGCAGCTGCCAGACCTACCGCAGGAAATGGAAGAATTGCTGAAGCAAGAGATATTTATGGCAGCGCTTTAAAATACATTGTGACAAAGAACATATGACTAATATCAGCCACGATCAACATAATCAGAACACAGCAAGATGCCGCAGAATGAACAGCTTTGTTCCCGTTTGGTTTGGCTAACGGCCTCCATGATGGCCTCAGTCCAGAGGTTTGAAATGTCCCTACTCTGGGGTTCATGTTCTAAATTCACTTAACAAATAATTATCTGTATGAACTACATATCTTTCTGTCAAATATCATTTATTACAACATACATGTCTTTAATGCAGATGTGTTTGTAACTTTTCAGCAGGTCAAGACTCATTCATCAGTAAATCTTTTAAACTGAATCTTTAGACAGAAGCGGCTCCATGTGTCTCTTGTCATCAGACTAATAACATGGGCAATTTGGTGCTTCAATGTCCCATAAGCCAGCGTTACTTTGGCCCTCATCCCTCGTCAAGACTAAAGTTCCATCTGAGCTCACAAACGAGAGTTCATGGTCGATATTTCGATCACTTCAGTGTGTTTGTGTGTGTGTGTGTGTAATATAAATAATGCCCGGAAACCAAATTTACATCAGTAATGTGTAAGAGGAATGAGAAATAAGGCCCCAACAACCACATAATACAACAAATAATAATCAATCTCTCACACCTGCTGATTTTAGAGATTCTCCTCATCGGTTTTACCACATGCACTTTGTGCCATTTATAGAACCCAGCCCTCTTTTAACATGAATTTAAATATCTCTCCCGGAGGGAGCGCTGTCACTCTTGTGTGTTATCATGGGAAAATAAAGCAGTTGAATTAAAGAGCCGGTGATACGTCTCTTTTCTACTTGCGTTCACACATACATCTTTATTTCAACATGATGACAACTCTGAAAAGCAGTTTGATATTTGGGTGGGTTGTCGCTGTAATTTTTTAGGCCCCTGCAGGTGTTCGCCATCTTTAATTTTCCAAATGGAGTTAAAAAGCTGGAACTGCTCTGTGTTATGGTTCTTTAAAAGCAACACATTGCCAGCCCTTCAGAAAGCACAAGGAACAACTCTGGTACCATGTGACTCGCTATGAATGGCCGTTTTTACAACAGCAGCAGAGCCCCAGCATTACACTGCCAGACACTTATGATGGCACACAGCTGGGTCCACAATGCAGCTTTTTCTGCCCAGGATTCACCAGAGAGGAAGTGATCATCTGACTGACAATTCACTTTATCCTTGACACAACATACAGTAAAGTAGTGTACAGAATATACAGGTATGTGCAAGGATATCATGTTTTCCTGCTGCTTAGAGGCAAAGCTCTTGGAGATTCAAAGCTGTAAACGTCATTTTGGCATAGAGATTAGCTCTTGGAAGTGCACACCGCAGCAGCCTGTGAACCTGTAAACACGACTCTTCCAGTGGACCAGTAAAACCTGCGCACCCAGTCTCTCTGAAGTCATGTACAGGCAGCCAACCAATTTCCAGGTTGCCCATTTGAGAAAGCTCTTGTAAGTTTTGTATATAATATGCATTAGATTGTCCATGATGACCTAAAAATCTTGAGATTGGGATTGCTGTTAGAAGCATGTCTACACCTTAAAATGCTCTCTACGTAGGCACCTCACTTGGTTTAGAACAAAGCCTTAGGCTAACATGGCCCTTGCCCTCCCCTTACCCACAAACCCCCTCAACGTCACCGCTGAGCTGAGACACAGACTTAGTCCTTCCCTATCACTCCTCTAATGGCCTCTGAAGAGGTGCAGAGCACGGCATTATGGGACTGACATAAGGAATCATGAAGGATGAATTAGAGACTGAATTACGGTGACAGGAAAATGAAGTGCACAAATGAGACTGGAAAGAGAGAGAGGGTGTCGAGAGAGGGAGGGAGTGTGAGGGTGTGGCCGTCTGAACTCACACACATTTTCCTCTGCTACAGTGTATTATGCTTGTGAAGGGTTTAAAAGCACAGGAACTTTATGGTACATTTGGGAGGGCTTTCTGATTTGTGACAGACGACCTGCACTGTGCACTGTAGAGAAAAGCAGAAAGAGAGAAAAAGGCAAAAACATTCTTCACGGGTAAAATGAATTTCACTCCCTAACGCCACAGACCAAATTCATTTTATTTTATTTTAAAGCTCTTTTAAGTGTTTCCTGTTTGAAAGACTGTATACCTGATGTTCTCAACTCATATGCAAATAAAAAAACGCCTTATTCGGCAACAGCAATAATAATGAAACTGTCTTAAATATATATACATAAAGTACACTAAAATACAATGCGAGTGGTGCTTACACACCACTTGGCTAGTGTGTAATGATGAATCACCAGGGTGTTGCTATGCAGTTGTAGGGTGTTATGTTGAATCACCAGGGTGTTGCTATGCAGTTGCAGAGTGTTATGGTGAATCACCAGGGTGTTGCTATGCTGTTGATTCTGGGCAGTTGCTCATTGGCTCAAATCAAAACAGACCACCGACTGACCTCATTCACTACTTCTATGAGATTTTAACACCCTGTATCATCGGCCGAATGTAAATCGTAAGAAAGTAATAAGACACCATAAGACACATCATCTCAACAAGTAACATAATTCAAGGTGTCATTTATGTGCGTAGCCCAAATGTAGCATTAGCGATTGCTTAAATGTCTAACTCTGAACTGTAACAAGATGACAGATTTAAAATCCCCTTTAAAATAACTGAGGAGTCATTTACAGTGATGATCACGAGTTCAGCTCAGCTTGGAAAATGTTAGGTCATGACGGTAATATCAATTCCCCAGCAGCCTGTTGGATCAATGCATTTCCCACCTGTTTTTCAGCTTCCTCTGTCTTAATGATATCATTTCAATGGCGATGAATGAGTGAGATTGAGCGAGTTGAATGACCCTCTGCTCCAGCCATGTTAACTAAATGACTCCTGCTCTCCTCTCTTCCCATTCCATCCCTTCATTTGTGATTTTCCATTCCATTGACAGGGTTGCAACTAACATGCAAATTGGCGTTCCATGAGATCTTAAACAGATCCATATAGTAACCATTATCCACTGTACATCAAACAGTGACAGGAACGTAAGCTGAACATCACAAAACTAGTCCAAATTAAACTCAACAAACCCAGGATAGCTCTATTGGAAACACTGGAAATAATTATATTCCATAGGTTGATCTGTCCTGACCAATGGATTAAAAACATTACACACAACAGGAAATCAATGATTTACTTCTGTTATTCTAAAAATTTATACAATTTTATCAACAAAACGGTCCCCTGACCAGACCTGATTTGATAATGTAACCAAAGACATGTTTCTGTAGCTCAACTGATTGCAGCACAAAGGTTGTAGGTTCGATTCCCAAGGAACACACATACTGATAACATGTCAACATGTATGAAAGCATTGCAAGTCTTTGGATAAAAGCATCTGCCATGACATGTGGGTGTGGAACAATATCAAGCAAATCAAATTTTGCTGTGTAAAATATAGTGGTTCTCTGTCTTATGGCTGAATGTTCTGTCAAGGTCTCACTATACAGTATTTCTTTCTCATCTAAAAAAATCCCAGCTCCATTGACACAGAGTTTAAAAACACCACAATCAAAGATTCCTGGAGTTCTTCCATATTTTTCCACCAAGCTGTTACTCTGAGTCAAGGTTACAGTAAGGTGAATACAAGTGAGTGTTTGATTAAACGGGGAACAGAAGCAGTGCTGTATCATTAGCCAACAGATTCGTTCCTCTGACCGCCCTTCCTTTTCCTCTAAACATCATGTTTACAAATAAGAGGCGTGACTGATGCATTCTTAACGACCGTTCGGAGACACTCCGTACTGCTGAAAGTCCACTTACCACCATTGTGGAAAACAAAAACGATGACAAAACACTCCTGTGGTTTACCACCTCAGCATGGGTCAGTATTCCAGTATGAGACTTTTTCCAGTATAAAATGTGAATATTGCTCTGGTCAGACGGTCATTTTCATTGACTGCGGCAGCTGACTGCGCTAGCTTGCGCTGTGATACAGCAGGACACGCAGGAGCTGAGGGAATATCATCCCACCTGTTTATTATTGTGTTTGACATCTCACCCTCATAAAGACCTTCCTTCACTCGCATGTCTCTCCTAATGAAAAGAAGCCAGACAACAGCGGTTAGCTAGCAGTTTCTGTTCATCTAAGAGTTGTCTGGTCAGATCAGGTAACAGGAATTGAATCACTTAGTCTTTGAGGTACTGTGTAGAAAAATGAGGCCTGTGTAACAAATATTACAATTTGGCCCATAAAATGAAAGACATATTAAATTGTAGTGACCAGAAAACTAGAGCAGCCTAACATCAACCTAGCAACCATCCAGAACACCCTAGCAACCATATTCTGCAACATGCTAAAGAAACACTCAGAGCACCTCAGCAAAGCTTGTGACTGTGCTACAATCTGCGGTACATTGTTTGCTACTGTTGTTTACTGTAGGGTTTTTTCAGAACTGCTCGTTCATTTTATTCTTGACTGGCTCCGTCACAGTTCTCAGCTTCCACGGCATGACACCCTGTCGTCTAGGTGCTCAGTTGCCGTGACGCCCTGCCCTAGTTCGGGTTGCTTTGGTTTGCAGTATGGCCTCTTGGCGTGACCTGAAGTCAGTCTGACGACCGCAAATGTCAGACCCCCATCACAATGACAGCCATCAGTACAGCACGTCACTGTGTGGGATAATCAAAGACTGAACTGCAGGAAGCTGGAACCAATCAAAGAGTGTGTGTGTGTGTGTGTGTGTGCAGTGTAACAGGGAACAGGAATAAGCTGTCTGATCTTTCAGAAACACAACATCTACGTACTCAAAGTCAACTGTTAAAACTGATGTAAACAGTTGACAAGCAGGATTCATTATGTTTACTCTGTTAAATCACTAATAAACACAGAGCTCAGTCTGGGTTAACACACAAACACACATACATACAGGAAAACGCATATAAACAATTGTATTGTTACAGTTAGATTACCGCTAATTGACTCCTATCGTATACAGTAGTATATAATTAGTCATTTTTCACAGCACATTCTCAGACCATCTGAACCTCGTTACCGCAGAAGAACTAATAAAAACTATATAACTGCTTCCCAGAGTTCAGGAGAACCAGACAGCTAATCTAAACTCTAGTTCAAGTCACCGTTTTTAAAACATTTAAACAGTTAAACTATAGTCAACCTATTCATTAGATATATTTAAAGGTATTGAGTAGCAACAAGTTTCTAACAAGTAGCTAACTAATTTAAAACAACAGCTAACATAAATACACAAATACAATTAAAATAGCACCCTAACGTACATAATCCAATTAAAAACATGGTAAATACTGCAGCAGTATTTTCTACGATATTTATTAATATTTATTTCACTACACAAAACATGAAACTGAGATCTAAGAAAAATCTAAAATGCTCACATTGAAAAAACTCATTTAAATCAGTTAAACTGTTAAATTGACACTGTCTGAATTACTAAAAGAATCAAACTTCACAACGCTGATAAACACACACGGGTAAAGCAATCACACAGATTCATAAAGCAGTGATATAGAAAACAGAGTCACACAGATTCATAAAGCAGTGATATAGAAAACACAGAGTCGCACAGATTCATAAAGCAGTGATATAGAAAACACAGAGTTGCACAGATTCATAAAGCAGTGATATAGAAAACACAGAGTCGCACAGGTTCATAAAGCAGTGATATAGAAAACACAGAGTCACACAGATTCATAAAGCAGCGATATAGAAAATCAGTTCAATATTCTAAATAAGGTTAGAGTAGATCCTTATGGCTGTGCAGCAGGTTCACCTCCAGCATTTGTTGGAAGACACAATCGCTGTTTCAGGAACACTCGAGTGCTCACGTACGACTCTCTCCGTCTGCCACCCAGCCCATTATCAGAGCCGCGGCTGGCACAC
>JAZGTJ010001736.1:0-21997 GCA_036877575.1 Botia almorhae | reverse complement strand
TAATATATATACTAATATATACATTCAGAGGAGGGACTAATATATACACTAATATATACATTCAGAGGAGGGTCTAATATATACACTAATATATACATTCAAAGGAGGGTCTAATATATACACTAATATATACATTCAGATGAGGGTCTAATACACTGTATACTGTACACTAATATATAAATTTGTTATTTATTTAAGAATATTTGTTGACCTTTACATTAACTTTGTTTTGATGAATTGTGTTTCTTACATTTTTACTGTTAGAATGTAGCAGAATAATTAATAATACTCTGTTTAATGGACGGGTCAGTTGTGACAATAGATGTAATGTGACAGTACGCCATCATTGGGGCAAGTCTGCATGTGTTTAATGAACTGTAGTGTTTAAATAACAGTGGAAATGTTTCATAGCTTTGTGTGCGTCTATAAATAAACTGACTTTCAATCACGCAGTGAAATGTTTACTGCAGTAAAGTGTGATGACTAGCCCTGGTCTCTGCTATTTATATGCAATGAAACTTAATATTGAAGCACATTGGCTGATTGTAGCGTTCTGTAGGGAAAAGCACCAATAAGATTCTTCTCAGTTTCTCCTAGACAACAGTTTAAATTGTGATCAAACTGAGACTTGTGCTCCACAAGAGATCTCAATGGTTTTTTGAATAGTGCTCAGATTTAAGAGACATCTGTAATCAAATGTCAGAAATAGTCATATAAACACATTGCTCATTAAATCTCACCGTAGACAGTGCCGCACTCCTAATGTATGTTAACAGATGTCTCATTTATGTCTCATTTTCATTTAAATCAGGCACAGACAAATAAAAAGAAACAATCAAGTTGATATGTTAAGGAAACCCAGTTACAGTAGGTCTCCTGAGCTATAAAACAATAAATCACACACACACACACACACATTGGCATATGTGGTTTATGATGACTCTCCATAGACAATGTTTTTATACTGTACAAACTGTATATTCTATCCCCTAAACCTATACCTCACAGAAAACGTTGGGCATTTGTTAATTAACAAAAATCACCATTTAGTATGTTTTTTAAGTGATTTGATTTATGAGGACACAAGATACTCACAAATATTTGGAAACACTTACTCATACTTCATAAATAGTTTTTCCACATTTAAGAATAATAGTAAACTCTTAAATAAAACAAAAGTACCTTTGGGAATTATGTTGTGACTAAAGATAATTAAACCTAAATCAAACTAAGTTATATTCCCGCATCTTCAATGTAGTCCCCATTTGCCTACAACTTGACAAAAATATAATCTTCACAGTTTTGTAAAATGTCACACTGAGATCATTTTTAAACAGCATTAAATGAATTTTTATATAGTCTGGGCCTATTTGCTCCAAATCATCAATTAAAAAAAAATTATAATATTGTAATTTAACTGTAGTTTGAATGTAAGTGTAATTTGGTAGTTTGTGGACTTTTTTACTGTTTGTAGACTGTAGTTTGGTTAAATATTCTCCATAAAGGTAACATGAGAATGAGAAAATTCAATGAGGTACAAACAAGGCAGAAACATGCAGGAATTGAAAACATTTATTGCAGTAGCGGTATACCTGTAGAGCAGTAACAAGAGTAACTGTTTAAATATCTATGATGGCAAACGTCCCCACAACCAACAAACATACTGCTAACAGCGACTGACATCACTCGGCTTTTCATATTGTTTTTTTAAACCTTTTTTTGTACTTTATATATTGTGATGAAAACAAAGGTGCTATACAAAATGAATGGATTCACACGGTACAAATCAGTAAGTGTAAACGGTACAAAAAGAAAGTGAAACTAAGTCATTATAAAGCTATTTTGTCTCTTTAAACATGCGGTTTTATTGAATGGACTGGCGGCCATGCCACTGTAACAAGAAGGGTTCAAAAACGGCCCAAACATTTAAAGGAAAACAAAGGGAAACAAAAACCTCAGTTTTAAACGATGCACATGCGCTTTTTGACAAGTTCTGCTCTGTTTTTCATTTTTTTTATTCCTTTCCAAGTTTAGAGTTTATTTTTTGTATATTTGTTTTAACCTGGAATGACAGTGTATTGCCTGACAAACGTGTATAATGTACGTTAACTGGTTACTAGGGACTGCTGTTTCGTTGCCAGCGTACAAACCTCTAGATCGTCAGAATACACAGCTTACTGTATGTTATGAAGGCACAGACATGGAAACTACACTCACTTCTCTTGCGTGTTAAAAACTTTTGGGCATTCATGATATTTTATGAAAAGAAATTCTTGAATATTGGCAACTACTATTTGAATAAAGCACAATTTCAATTAAACGTACAATGATAACGTATTTAAATTAGATGTTAAGAATTTACAAATATATTGCTGTTGAATTGTTTTTTCTTTTTTTGCAGAAAACACGTCAAGCTTTCCGTTTTACGTAAATAGAAATTGAGCATTTACATCAATAATACAAAATAGCTTTGAAAAAATACGTTTGCCAGGTTCATCGACTTAGTAAATGCAAAAAACTGGGCAATTGTGCAATGTTGTGACTGATTGACAATCATCGGTGATACGCTCGTTATCTCTCCATCAAAGGGGGTGTGGCCACGTGTGTGCATCCTTGTGTATAAACCATTCTTGTTTTGGTGAATTTTTGTTTGGAATCCAGACAGCAATCCTCTGTTCCAACAGACAAATGTAAATGACAAAAGCCCCATTAAAAACAACATTTCCCGTACGATGAATGATAAAAGACAGCTGTCGTGATCACTGATCCACTCCATGTGATTATTACAAGTACATAAAATCGGTTAGTGTTACGTTCTATTTACAAACACTTCAACGATGACAGACTAAACAAGTTTTCACTAACAGAGTTATTAGCACAATGCTTTCTCAAGTGTAACTTCCATTTTTCTGGATGGTGTAGATTAATATAGTCCCAGAACAGCTCAGAAACAACCACGTCACAATATTTGTATATATTGGTCAGCCGTAATATTGTTTTTTAATAACTGTGATACACAGAGCACACTCCTGTTTTGCTAATCTCAAACTTTTTTTTTTGCAGTCTCCAGGATGAAGTATACAGTGTTTCCTTTGAAGGTAAATTTGCAGCAAACCATGGGAGTTTTAGGGCAGCTATGAATCCACACAAGAAAATTTCGGCAGAAGAGCCATCAGCAAGCTGGATTCTCATAGTATACTGTCCTGCATAAGCAATATAGTCTACAGTCTACTCCATACACGAAACTACCACACCGCATTAGCATCCATCTAATAAAAGGAGGGAAGATAAACAGAAAAGAGACCAAATGGACTAAAGCACTGAAACGTTGCTCAGGTGATCAGATGAAGAACCAAA
This sequence comes from Botia almorhae, assembly GCA_036877575.1. NCBI lineage: Eukaryota > Metazoa > Chordata > Actinopteri > Cypriniformes > Botiidae > Botia > Botia almorhae. The sequence continues at coordinate 18,640 of JAZGTJ010001736.1, read as the reverse complement.
ACAAACCCGCTTACAAGCTCTTATAGCTGCTGTTCTTTTGGACTGTCTGGGCCGGAGACAGGCTGGTAAGATTTCAGGCTGGCCAATGGGATGTCGGCCATATGACCACCACTGCTAAAATGTCCCTCTGAGCTCCCGAAGGCCTTCCTGTCCCCAAACTGCTCTTGACTCCCTCGCTCACCTTTCCAGCTGCGGGTTAGGGTGTGGCCATTGAGCAATCTCTCTTTAGCCCATTCTTTTTGGTTGTTGAAGGAGGAAACGGGCGACTTGGGTGATGGGTATGAGCTGAGGCTCGGTGGCATCCAGCAGTTGTCGGAGTGACCAAGCACCAGACACTCCTGGGTGCACATCTCCGTGGCCTCCACTAAGCCTCTTGGTCCTAGAGGTCCATCTGTATACAAAAATAGAGCAGAATTACTTAGAATTGTCTGACTTATATGTAACAGAGAAATAAAAAAGCATAAAAAAGTATTTGGTAGGATAAACTGTCTTCAAGTTTTTGATCATCTACTTGAATGACCTACATCCATTTTTTAATTATTTTCAACATTTAAATTCGTTTAACAAACTGTACTTTAATCTCTCACAGCCATATTTTTATTTATGATCCAGTAAACATGAAGGCCACTCTGAGCAACGTTACTCATAATGTGGCAAAAAAAACCTTGAAGCAGCATAAATTAACAGCGTAAAGATCCATAGACATGGACAGAAATCACTGAATTAACTTTCACTGAAAGTTGATGAAACCCGCAACAGTTAGCGAGGCGCAGTACTCAGCTGCATGCAAATGGGTAAAGATGCAATGCGGCAATTACAAACAGCAGTGCAGACAGCGATGCAGTTGGATATAGTGGTCGAGCAGGCGCGCCTACTAGCGACCGACAGCGTGGAGTCTTAGCGACCTCCAGCCATTTTATCTCTGTCAGTGAGAGAGCTTGTATGGAGCATTCTAAAACTCCTGAGAACCTGAGAGAGGTAACAATGCAGAATACATTTGACTTTGAATACAGCGCAATACAAGACTCTCATTCCGCCCACACCAGGACTGAAAGTGCACTGTGGGAATCAATGTGGTATCATCAACTCAACTGCTCTGTCAAATATAATCAAGAAGATAATGAAGATAATCCTCCAGGGGTCATTTAGTATTTATATCACGCTGCGCTGTGTTTGGTTTTTCCTACCAGGACAAAATAAAGATAAAATGGGGAAATTACAACTATTCTAGTCTTACATTTAAAAATAAAATATTCAACATTCATTAAAATTTCATGCAAGATTGTGTGTTATTCATTGCGAGTCCTCACAAGAGAAGGTCTCATGTAGGGAGTAAACCACAGACAAAAGAAAAACAAGAACAAATTTAGAAAGCACAATCCTCTGTGTAGAAAATATCATACAAACAAATTTTACATCTCTACCTTCCCAGATAAACCAGGAATCGTTCACTGGTTGTTCATACGCACAATACACAAGAAAAGGTTTGTTCAAATATTTTATCTGCAAACAAGTCTCATTTTTACACAATGACATTGATATATACCTACATTTATTTTGTTGTTGACATTTTCACTGGAGAACATTTTACAGTTGTGTACTGTTTGGACACTTACTAATACTAAGTAAGTTCATTAACTAGAATTCTATAAATATTCTATAAATACTCCTTTTTTTAAATGACAGCAACTGGTTGGCTGTAATGCATAATTTTGACTTGCAGAAGAAAACACTGTGAATCTCTGTAGTTTGACTGATTTAAAAGGTTTCTATCAGTGTGAAAAACAAGCCTACCATACACATCTGGTATTATACCATTTCACTAGTTGTGTCTTAGGCTGTTATCATACACCACTGGCTGCACTGTTCTCTCTCCAGTTCATCTCTTTTCCACTAGCTGTTGGGCCTAAAGTTGATCTGAAGGCAGCTTGAAATACTAAACTTAAAGTGGGGTGAGATTAGCCCGATTACCTCTTCTCCTCAGAGGAGCTTGCGTTCAACAGCAGTGATTAACCACAGATTAAATATGCCATGTGTCATTCACGTCTGTCACCAAAACAATGGAATCAAAAGCCTTCTGAACACAAACCTGCAGTAAATGGCCTGTGTTCAAGTGAAAGGGTTTCATAATGCGTAACATAATAATGTTCCGTTAAAAACACGCTTTCATTACTCCAACAGCACTCTGTGAATTTTGGACATGCGGCATCTATTATTAATTCGCTTGTTGTAATGCAACCCTGTTCAAAGTGCCAATTCCAATTTTGCATCTAATTTCCACCTTAACGACTTAAGATGTCTAACGTTTCCTACGATGAACAAAAGCTTTGAAAAACGCCTCATGGAGGGGGGCCAGAAATGGCTTGTTTTTTTATTGGTGGGAACCGCACAAACGGTTGATATGAAAGACAGCCACATGCTGCAGTCGGACACCGCTGATGAATAAATAAAACTGGGAAAAGATGAGCGTTTGATGAGGGAACAAAAGCCAAAGCGCCATGTCTCTGCATAATTGGTGTGATAAGCCAGAAGCGGCTGCCAGACCTACCGCAGGAAATGGAAGAATTGCTGAAGCAAGAGATATTTATGGCAGCGCTTTAAAATACATTGTGACAAAGAGCATATGACTAATATCAGCAAAAGATCAACATAATCAGAACACAGCAGAATGCGGCAGAATGAAAAGCTTTGTTCTCGTTTGGTTTGGCTAACGGCCTCCATAACTGTTTTTCAACTATAATCTCGTTCCTAAGGTGTTTAATGTTAAAACTCTGCTTCTGATTATAAATTCACTAAACACTTAACTGTCTCATGACCCCATAAATCATTTTAATATAGTCTACTGTATGATATAAGTACCAATCTTTCTTTTAAATTAACATTACAAAATGGCATCTATAAAGTATATTTAACGCAGGTTGTTTTTCAGTAGCTCAAGAATCATTCTGACTGATTTGGTGTCTCTCTTGGACTGAATCTTTAGACAGAAGCGGCTCATTTGACAGAAGGATTCATTTGTTTGCGAATCAGAATCCAACTCTACCCTCAAACTAATCTATTCCTAACATGGCGGCTCTATTTGTCTCTTGTCATCAGCCTAATAACATGGGCCATTTGGTGCTTCAATGTCCCATAAGCCAGCGTTACTTCGGTCCTCATCCCTCATCAAGACTAAAGTTCCGTCAGAGCTCACAAACGAGTCCACGGTCGATATTTCCATCACTTCAGTGCGTTTGTGTGTGTGTATGTAATATAAATAATGCCGGGAAGTCAGATTTACATCTGTAATGTGTGAGAGGAATGAGAAATAAAGGCTCAACAACCACACAATGAAAGAAATAATAATGAATCTCTCATACCTGCTGATATTTAGAGATTTTTGTCATCTTATACACAACATGCACATTGTGCCATTTATAGAACCCAGCCCTCTTTTAACATGAATTTAAATATCTCTCCCAGAGGGAGCGCTGTCACTCTTGTGTTATCATGGGAAAATAAAGCGGCTGAATTAAAGAGCCGGCGACACGTCTCTTTTCTCCTCTCGTTCACACATACGCCTTTATTTCAACATGATGACGACTCTGAAAAGCAGTTTGATATTTGGGTGGGTTGTTGCTGTAATTTTTCAGGCTCCTGCAGGCGTTCTCTGTCTTTAATCTTCCAGATGGAGTCAAAAAGCTGGAATGGCTCTGTCTTACGCTCCTTTAATAAGAACACATTGCCACCTCTTCAAAAAGTGTGAGGAACAGTACTGGTACCATGTGTCTCGCTACGGATGGCAGTTTTTACAACAACACCAGAGCGCCAGTATTGCACAGCCAGACACTTGGGCACGGCAGGCATAAAGCCGAGTCCACACTGCAGCATTATCTGGCCAAGATTCACCAGAGAAGAAGTGATCATCTGATTGACAACTCACGTCCTCCATGACATTTAAGGGTATTTTTTTAAATAGAGACATAGATGCAACCCGAGACAAGAAAAGATAACTTACTAAGAACTGAAGTTGTTGGACAATTAACCATGTCATACCAAGTGCCCACATATACACTATGTATAATAAATACATTAAATGTACACTTACAGTATAGTAGTATACGGAACATACAGGAACGTGTATATATATGTTTTCTTGTTTCTAAGAGTTAAAGCTCTTGGATATGTGTCAGAGTTTCAAAGCTGTGAACTTTCGGTATTTTGGCACATTCAGAGATTAGTTCTTGGAAGTGTCCACTACAGCAGCCCATGAACCTGTAGACATGATTCTTCCAGTGGACCAATAAAACCTGCCCACCCAGTCTCTTTCAAATCATGTACTGGCAGCCAATCAATTTGCAGGTTGCCCAACTGAGAAAGTGTTGCATGTGTTGTGGACATATGATCTAACGCTGAGGTTCCTGTCTACTGCATACACAGGCAGTGGCCTTTAATTTAGAACAAAGCTTCAGGCTAACGTAACCCCTCCCCCTACCCACAAAGCCCTCTAGATAGTGCTTCCCTATCACCAGATAGTGCTTCTCTATCACCAGATAGTGCTTCTCTATCACCAGATAGTGCTTCCCTATCACCAGGTAGTGCTTCCCTATCACCAGATAGTGCTTCCCTATCACCAGATAGTGCTTCCCTATCACCAGATAGTGCTTCCCTATCACCAGATAGTGCTTCTCTATCACCAGATAGTGCTTCCCTATCATCAGATAGTGCTTCCCTATCACCAGATAGTGCTTCCCTATCACCAGATAGTGATTCCCTATCATCAGATAGTGCTTCCCTATCACCAGATAGTGCTTCCCTATCACAAGGGTCAGACAGAATCTGTGGACTTTTTTGCTATTTCTGCATGGAATTTTTGGAAAAATCTGTGGAATTCTGTCGAATAGTTTAAATGTTAAAAATAGCTGAGAGTATTTAATTTAATTAACATTTGATTGAAATGGAGTTTTTACTGGTTCAGTAGACACTGAATTATTACTTCATTCCATTCTTTTATACTTCCCCTGCTTTGTATTTAAATTTAGATTATTTAAAATGTTATTGTTTATTTTGTTATATTATAGCAAATTGAAAGATCTATACATCTATCTTTTCATCTTTTTTACAATTCAGTGTAGATCTCACCTTTCAGTTTTTGTGGTGAATGGATGTGCTGTCTGTCGCCTCAGGTAATCAGACAGAGATGTTTTCTGAATTCATCCGCAGTAAGTTTTATTTTTTTTCAAACATCTGACTGGCTAGCGATTGTTAGTGCTTGCTTTCATTAGAATATCGTCGCAGTAAACAGCGCAGCTACTCCTTACAAACGTGTGTGGGGGGTGTGTACTTAATAACGGGCACTAAATTCTGTGGAAATCTGCAGAGTGCTCTGCTGATATCTGCAGGCGCAGATTCGAGTGGGCCTGCCTATCACTCCTCTAATGGCCTCTGAAGAGGCGCAGGAGCATGGCATTATGGGACTGACATGAAGAATCATGAGGGATGAATTAGAGACTGAATCACAGTGACAGGAAAATGAATTTCACAAATGAGATTGGAAAGAGAGAGGGTGCCGAGAGGGAGAGAGGAAGAGAGAGGGAGAGAGGAAGAGGGTGTGGCCGTCTGAACTCACTGATCTGCTACAGTTTGTTATGTGTGTGAAGGGTCTTAAACCACAGTAACTTTATGGTAAATTTGAGGGGGCTTTCTGATTTCTGACAGAAGACCCCTGTGCACCACAGAAAAAAGGAGAAGGAGAAAAAGGCAAAAATTTTCTTCACAGATGAAATGAATTTCACCCTCAAACTCTTCAGACGAAATTCATTTCCTATTTAGAAGCTCTCCTTTTTTAAGTGCTGTTCAAAAGACTTCAACCTGTCTGCAAATACAAAAATGCTTTATTCAGCATCAGCAATAATAATAATAAAGCACTCTTAAAATATATTTTTATATAAAGTAAAATAATTAACAAAATAGTAAAAAGAGTAACATTTACAACTATTTAAATTTTTTTTACAAACTTAAAAACTACTTATTTAAGAATTATAACTACTTAAAAAAATAAACATAGTAAAAATAAAAAAATAGTAAAAATAATTCTGAAAACAATGTGAGTGGTGCCTGCATGCCACTGTGCTAGGGTGGTATGGCGCTTCACCAGGGCATTCGTTTGATGCTTTTGTGGTTCTGGGTGATTTCCTAATGGCCCAAATTAAAAGAGCCCACCCCTCTATGAAATCTGGTGCTTGGAAATGGCTTGGAAACCTCTTTCAATGCATGTCTGAGATTTCAACACCCTGTACCATCTGACGAGTGGAAATCACAAGATCACTTGGGAAATAATAGCACATTTCATATCAACAAGCAGCATAATTCAAGGTATCATTTCTGCTCGTGGCACAAGTGTAGCATTAGCGGTTTGCATAAATCCCTAACACAGAGTATTAATAGTAACAAAATGACAGAATTAGAATCACTTTAAAATAAATGAAGAGTCATTTACAGTGACGATCACAAGTTGAGCTCAGCTTGGGAAATGTTAGGTCATGATGGTAATATTCATTCCCCAGCAGCCTGTTGGATCAATGCATTTCCAACCTATTTTCCAGCTTCCTTTGTCTTAATGATATCATTTCAATGGCAGAGTGAGATTGATCGAACTGAATGACCCTCTGCTCCAGCCATGTTAACTAAATTACTCCTGCTCTCCTCTCTTCCCATGCCATCCCTTCATTTGTGATTTTCCATTCCATTGACAGGGTTGCAGCTTCCATTAACATGCAAATTGGCGCTCCATGAGACCTGTCTTAAACAGACGCTCATACTGGCACTGGTATCCATTGTACATCAGCTTGTGAAAAGAAACTAGGCTGAATGACACAAAGCCTGGTCAAAAACAAACTGGATAGTCCAGCAGAGACTAACCCGAAACATTTTGTTCCCCATAGCTCATTTGGATACATTGATAATAATCGTATCCTGCGGGTTGCTCTAAGTTGACTATCCATGAAGTCCAAAAAATCCATGATTTACAACCATTGCATATTATTCCAAAGAAAAAAGTCTAGAAACAAAATGGCCTCTGAAATGAAGGTGATGTAACCAAGGACATGTGGACCGGGAAAATATCATCAAAATCAGATTTTTCTTTTATTTGCTATTATCTTACATGACATTACATTACATTGTTTTTTTTAAATCATACAAAACAGACATATAATGTATAAAATGTGCCTTACTGTATGGTTTCTACCTTTTAATGGTGTTTGCAAATTGAAAAAAATCTTTCCTCTCAGCTTCATGGACACAGGGTTTAAAAATGCCCACAATCAAAGATTCCTGGTTTTCTTCCATATTTTTCACAGAGCTATTACTTGGACGTCAAGGTTACGGTAAGGTGAATACAATCAGAAGCGAGAGGACAGGAAACGCTCCAGCCCCACTTTGATTAAAAGAGGAACAGAAGCAGTGCTGTATCATTAGCAAACAGATTCTTTCCTCTGACTGCCCTTTCTTTTCCTCTAAACATCATGTTTACAAATAAGTGCCGCCACTGATGCATTTTCACATGAATAATGACCATTTTGAGACATGGCGTCTCGCTGAAAGTCGACTCTACCGCCCTTGATGGAAACAGATAGGTCAACAAAACACAAAGCTCCTGTGGCTGAGCCTCTCATGGAGTACATGAGTCAGTACTCCATGTATGAGACTTTTTCCAGTATAAAATGTGAATATTGCTCTGGTCAGACGGTCATTCTTATTGACTGCCGCGGCTAGCTTGCACTGTGATACAGCAGCACATGCAGGAGCTGAGGGAATATTGTCCCACCTTCATAGAGATGTTCCTTCACTCGCATGGAATTCTACTACAAATGTGTCCCGAGCCGTTTTCAGGGACCACAAAATGATAGACTGCCACCTAGAAACCATATGAGACAGGCTGACGTCAACCTAGCAACAACATTGTGTAGCAAACACTCCGAGAATCTCAGTGGAGCTTGTGACTTTGTGCTACAATCTGCAATACACTGTTTGCTACTGTTGTATTTTTTAGTTTGAAGCGCTTGTTCTCTTTATCCTTGATTGGCTCCGTCACAGTCCTCATCCCTCATCACCATGACACCCTGTCGTCTAGGTGCTCGAATGGCGTGACGGCCTGCCCTAGTTTGGGTTGCTTTGGTTTGCAGTATGGCCTCTCGGCCTGACCTGGAGTCAGTCTGTCGACTGCACCTGTCACACCTGCATCACCATGGCACCCATCAACACGGCACATGTCACCGTGTGCAATAATCAAAGGCTGGACTGCAGGAAACTGGAAAGAAATCAAAGAGCTTGTGTGTGTGTCTATGTAATAGGGAACATGCCGTCTTATCTTTCAGAAACACAACATTTTGTTATAAGACCATGTAAGCTACAAGCCCCGTATCTCTTTTTCTTACATACTGTATATGTCACGAATCACCAATGACCCTTCGTTGGTCTGAATTTATAAATGTATTCAAAAACACATTAAAAATGCAATTTACAAAGAAATGAATGACATTTCTGTCTGCCAGATCAAGGTCAGAGTGGTGAATAACCAAAATGCAGGAAGCCGATCTGCTATTATGGGATATGGAAACGGCAAAACACGAAATGAATGAACAGAGACCTGAATGTGCAATCAGCCTGTACTCCTGATTCACACGCATCAAACGCGAGATGTCTAACTACACTGTATTTTATCACACACTCTCTTTTCATGTTAACACTTTTCAGCACTATGCCACCAAAATGGGCTTTCCTCTGTTTCTGTAAATGTTTATATAACGACCATTAATAATATAGAACGTAGATTATAGAAAGTTATAGAACGTCCGTCGGTATAACCGTCAGTGAAATATCTGTCCAGAAGTCTACAGATGTGGGAAAGTCTATTGACTTCATTCAGCACCTCAGACTCTCATTGTGTTTCATGATACTTTTGGAAATGTCAGTGACATTGTTGCAGTAATTGTTCGTGTGTGAACTGATTACTGCTTTCTAGTAAATGAAGGGTTAGACAGATCACTGCAGCTCCTGATTCTAGATGAATTACTGCATGAATAACTAACAAAATTAATTCACGCAAAAGAAACATTAATGTGACAATTTATGCAGAAACCTTTCCTCCCTAAGTTTCATGACCTTGCTTTATTTCTACTGGGTGAAAAGAGAAAATAAATCAAGCACATCAAAATGAAAATAAAACAGATGGAATCTGTAATAGATTTAGGATGCTTTTAAAGACTGTTAATAGTCATTGTGCCTCTGTTAAACAGGTGTGGACAATGTATAACTTTGGATCAAGGATAATGCGTTTTAGTTTAGGGATAGACCAAAAATAGCTTCTTTACTGCCAAAGACGTCTGTCCTATCTGAAGAGTGCTATTAGCATCCATTAGCTTTCTGTCCCAATGGAAGTCACCTAAATACCATGTGACTTATCACAATGCAGGCATTGGATAATGAAGGTCTTGATGTCATTGATTAGACAGTATGTGTACTATCAATAGATGGGGAATGTCTAGCTTTTAGGACCCCTCCAAACAATCTGACACCAGTAAACACTATAGTGAACAGCTTGTGCACAAAAAAGTACAAAAAACAGCTAAACTATACATTGCTAAACACACACACACACACACACACACACAGACGTAAGGCAACAAACGTGAACAGTTGACAGGTGTTCTAATCAAACAGAGCATCTTCTGCCCCAGTAATACACAGATTCATTATGCTTAGAGAGTTGAGTCTGAGTTAACACACACACACATACAAGAAAATGCATATAAACACCAGCCTGGTTACAGTTAGATTACCGCTAATTGAAGAACCATGTTGATCGTGAGAACACTCCCACAGAAGAACTAGTAAAGACTTAACTTGATTAAAATATTTTAAAAGAGTAGCAACAAGTTCCTAACAAGTAACTAATTTGATTCCATTTATAATTTCATATCAAACAGTTTACATGTGCAATTAACTTTAACTCAATACAAATTTATTAATACAAATAAAAAATATTTTTTAAATATGTATTTATGTTAAAACATAAGTACACATTTAATACAACTAAAACAACACATAAAACAGAATTAAAAACATGGTAAATATTGTAGTAGTAAATATTTATTCATATTTATTTCACTACAAAAAGAAGAGAACTAGAAAAATCTCAAGACTCATCTGAATCTGAAAGGACTCAACTGAACAAGTCAAACTGTTAAACTATCCGAATGAACCAGTTTGCTAAATGAATCAGACACTCATGAACACACATGGGTAAAGCAGAGTCACACCGGTTCATAAAGCAGTGATACAGAAAATCAGTTCAATATTCTAAATGAAGTGAGAGTAGATCTTTATGGCCGTGCAGCAGGTTCACCTCCAGCTTTTGTTGGAAGACACAATCACTGCTTCAAGAACACTCGAGTGCTCACGTACGACTCTCTCCGTCTGCCACCCAGCCCATTATCAGAGCCGCGGCTGGCACACATCCATCCAGCAAGAACAAACGGTCCCTGCTCTGATGCCAACATTACATCAGACTCTATAAATGTGATTCTCAGGGTGACCCCTCGAGGAGTCGCTTTCTCAAGGCCACTGGCATCAGAGATGAAGAGCGGTCCATACATGTGTGTTTGATGTGATGAAAACCAGATGACTCTACTCTGGAGTCGTCCAGGAGGAGGACGAGCGAACACTACGGGCTTACAGAGAATAACAACATGAACAGGACAATAAGTGCTTAGATGTAACAGTTATGTTTACATGGCAATGACGTATTAAAAACATTGTTTTCTGTTGATTGTTTGAAACGTTTCACATACAGACAACAACGTGATCAACACAAATCCCATTCACACTTATCTGAAATGACTAAAAACACTGTACTATACATGCAGGGCCAGCAGCTGCCAATGTCACTTTGTTTGAACAGATTATTGTGCATGTCCACAACGTCACTGTTTTCACAAATTCACATTTTTGTAGCTGGCTGGAAACAACGTATCATTTACAAAAACTTGCACTTTGGAACTGTTTTTGGAAGTTTGTGTTTTCGGGCTCTCAAAATGCTATTGTTGTGTAAATAAACATCCAAAACACAAACAAACGTTCTCTGTTTTAAGTGTAAACGCCCCCTTTAGAGTGCTCAAAACCTTCACAAGTGCAGTTGAAACATGATCAACTCAAGGATATTCTGCACCTCATACATAAGCCAGAGAGAAACACAGACTTATGGGTTGGACACAAGCCTCTTTGTGGCAGTTTTATGTGTCTGGGAAGCCTTTTGGGTGGTGACGTGATGTAAGAGTCTTGCCAGAGCGCCTGTTATTACAGTCCTGCACACAGCATCTCTGAACACTCGTTACAGAGGGAGGAGAAGGTAAGACACTCTGGGTTAAGCCGGGACACAAAATGCATCGGGGTTCATGTGGTTGAAACGTAATTAAAATGTAAAATTAGTAACATATTATTAATACTGTATATACTGTAGCATGTCTGGATGGTGAAAACTGTATACTGTAGCATGTCTGGATGGTGTACTTTTTCAAGTAGATTTGGGTGAATTTGAAGTACACACAAATGCCTTTTGGCTAACACTGACTAAACCCACTCATTCCCAAACACTCAAAAGTATGTACTTTCCCATCACCAGCAATATATGTACACATGTGTCACACTCAAGAATCCTTTATCCCTATGTAAATTGGTAGTGAAGCATATTAGCAAAGACTGACACACAAGGGTTGTAAAACAAAGCAACTGTACAGTGTTTATTATTCCCAAACAGAGACACAAGAGAGAGAGAGAGAGAGAGAGAGAGGGGAGAGGGAAAGAGAGAAAGAGAGAGAGAGGTAAAAAGGAGGGAGAGATAAAAAGAAAGTCCAAGTGGTTAAGTCCAGATGATTATTCCAAATGCATTAGTCTCTATCAGAATCTTTACAGAAACACCATGCAGCTTTACGAGGAGTACTTCCCACTAACTTCAATCAAATCACTGTGGGGCTGCGATTCAAACCCTTTCTTTTTCCCTCTCGCTCATTTTTAACTCAAACACAAGCAAAGTGCTATAAAGTCACTGCAGAAATAAAAGGTTCAGACAGGTTCGCAGGATCTTTTGACACGGTGAGTAAAGCACGTCATTATGATATGAGTGGAATAGACTCACACGAGACCTTTTCGATGAGCCTCTCACACAAGTTGTCTAATATGTAAAGATTAGTTTACGCTCTTTATACTTGTAGCCAGCTAACATGAGGAATGAAAGCAGATGGACTCAGCATAGCAGCATGAGATGATTTCCCTCAGAAATCAATTAAACCTCTGCTCGACTCTGAACAGAGACGGCCGGAGCTAAAACCATTTCCTCACGAGTTCATAAACGTGTATTAAAACCAAGCATAGTAAACATGAACTTCTGTGTATTGATGTTGTTTTCCACACTCGTGTTCTGTGAGGGGAACATTCGACTGTGGGCTCTTTTATATAACCCTGATCACGGGAGATTAGCTCGGTTCAAAAACACAAAAACAGGGCGCTGTTTTCACGACTGCTTACACGAGCGGTCGGCCTTACAAATGTGCCTGATAAAACAAGCTTTCTCATAAAACTGCAGGTATTGATATCTCCATAAGTACACTCTAAACCCCAGCGCCATTAAAAGTGATTAAGCAAGGCTTTCTCGGGCAGTGGAGGCACATACTCCCAAGACACAGATGAAAGAAAGCCACCATAAAATGGCTTTTATGTCAAGCAATAGAGGTCTGGAGAAGCCTGCGTTTCCCCTGTATGTGACCATTAGTCAAAAGTGCGAATATTACCCCTAGTACATTTCAACAAGAAATGTTTCCTCTCTCTCTCTCTCCCCGACTCAGATTTTGGAGCCTGACACTCCATCTTTCAGAGGAACACCTGCCGGCTTTTTCCTGTTATCAGTCACAAATCATGATTCCCCTTACAGCAAAAAAATAAATGGGAGGAGATCTTCAGATGCTGGAACCAAGGTGAGAGTATAAAACAGGCAGCGTGCTGTTGGAACCAGGCATCCTGGCCCAGGCCCTGTTTCCAAATCATTTCAATTTAGGACCTAAAAGCTTTGTCTGACGGATGAAATTAGACCATTCTGCTCTTTGTTGTCTTCAAGTGCTTCCGGAAAGTTCCTACTTACGAGTTTTAAAACTGTAATTATGAGGAGCGTTCAACTGATTTTGGTCAAAATTTATGACCACAATTCCTTATGAACAATTACCATGATTTTCCTACAGTAAAGTGTAGTAACCATGTTTTCTTGCAGATTAATTTTAATTTGTAAAACCACAGTTTTAATAGAAATACCATGGTTAAACTATAGTTACATTAGTTAAACTGTGGTTAATTTGTGGTTACCATGTTTTAACTATATCTGGTTAATTTGGTGCAAGGTCATATTTCTTCCGCACTTTTGATTTGTAAAAAAGACACCACTTAATCAACACCGAAATTACACAAAGATGAAGAGCAAAATATGTACATTAGAAGCATAACTGATGAAGACAGAGGTGGAAAATATGATTTTCAAGATCATCTTTTCATAGTGTTGCACCTGATTGCTTCACCAAGACAATCGATTGATATCACCCTCATCCATCAGCGTCTATATAAATGCAATTAGGCTTCTTAGATCCTTAATGCAGTAATTACCCAAATGGATTATGCAAACAAGTTAGAAGCTCTGTTTAAAATAGATATCACTCATATACAGCTCTGTGTGACAAATGACAGACTCAAACCAAGCAACCATCTTCCATCAGAATGCAGGAATGAGAATGCCAAATAAAATACTAACAGAAGCAGCATACCATCAAGAGATTTTAAACACTGTGTGAAAACGTGATTTTATTCATTCTATTAAAATAACCTTGAAACCAACTGAATATATAATCTCAAAAACAGTTAATCATTTAAAAACGTTACTGTTTGGTTTAAACGTTTGTTTCTGATGTAATGAAAACTATACATTTAAGTGTGACTTCGGTTTCTAAACACTTGTAGAGGTCGCCGCACAATTTTTTAAGAACTATAGAATAAAATGTTTCTCCAGTGATACCAGGTGGTGAGACAAACAGACAAAACATACATTCAAAATCATGCGTGTTTAGTAATACACTTTGAATGCAGGTGGTTGAGTGAGATTGTGATAGTGTTGTCTCTCTAACACAGGCTGGTATCATCTGTTGGTTTTCAAGGAGAAACTCATTTCAGCCGTCTCTCTGTCCTCATGTGTAATCTGTGCTCCTGGCTGGGGAACACACTGCATTAGCCCAATACAACTGTGACAAACATATTGATGACGTGAACAACAGACCAACACCTGGTGCTTTTATAAAGCAACTCCTGTCTCTTCTGAACAAATTATACTTTACATCTGCGCTTGCATATGGTCTGCAACATACATGTATATTCTTCCTGTGCATCTCAAAATATATATGGCCACGTTGCGTGAATGCATTATAGTACATGAGTGTACAGTATGTTTTACCGGGTTGCTAGGCAGCAAGAAAGTCACATACAACAAATACATACAGTAAACACAACAACAGTGAAGTTACTTGAGTGTAGAACAAATGAACAACTTTTTCACAGAATAAAAAAGCTGTTTATCATTGTGTTGTATTTACTAGAACTGTGTGTAATTTAATGCATGTTGGAACCCTTAACATTCCCAACCCAAATCTTCCCCCAGTCCAACCAGACAATTTACTGAAAACTAAAACTGGAGAAAGTGGAAATATCAAATGGTAAGCCAATTGTAAAAGAGATGATTTACATCAAGTTTTTATGGTACAACAGCCAAACAACATGCAGGGTTTTTGAGAAGCTGTTATTTAAACTTTCTGAAATAGAAAAGTGTCGAATGTGACTCATAAAGTCAATGATTGGTTGTGTGCGATTCCACAGCCCTGTACTGGCACAACAACTGTGCATCAGGCAGAATAGCGGGAGGCTGCAACAGATACGACTTCCTGTCCTCTTTTTGTCATTTAATTAGCCTAATTTCAGCTTCAGCTGACTGCAGGGCAGGGATTACACTTCAAACATATGCGTGCATCCAAACATATGCGCGCACACACCCACGCATGCACGCTCGCTCGTTCGCCCATATTCGAGATGAGACAACAAAAATGACTAAATGTTGTTATGAGGACATGCATGATGGAGACTGCACACACGTGATGGAGGTATAATTCCAGCCCCATCATTCCCAGTTCTAAAGGCCCCTAGCTACCCTCAGCTGTCAGATACCTCCAGGGGACAGGCAAACACAAATGTGTGTGTTTGGGGAGTGAGTCAGTGAGTTCTGGAGGGCAGTTCGGGATTTGTGCTACAGTAGCTCCAGTTGTAAGCAATATTTGTAGTGATGCTATAGAAGCACTAACTGTCACTGACTCTGACAGACTGTTATTTACATGTGAGGTAACATCATTATGTTACCATCATTATCATCATTATTGCTCATAGTAAGAATTAATCCTGAATAACAACATTAAAGTAATAAGTCATCCTGCATGTTTTCAGCTACAGCTAATAATGATATGATGATATCATGAAAATTGGGTTTTTAAACTCTTTTAAATGATTTTTACCTCCAAAAAATCCAAAAATCCCACTTACAGGGACCCAACAAGACATTACAAGTTGAAGGGGTTTCCAGTCATTCAGAACAGCCCAGCAACCATGACGTTGGCTTAAACCAGTGATCCGCTGGTCGTACTTGGTTTCCACTTTTGGCACTTATTAACTGATCAGTCTGAAAAAAACAGCTAAATCAGGAGATCAGCTCAACCAAATGAAAACTGCAAAGCAGCTTAGGTGTATTTACTGTAAGCTGCATTTATGCATTGACCATCACGCTGCTTCGTTTGCATGAGTTAAAATAGATCAAAAACATGGGGACATAGACTGTATTTCTATTGCTTTTATATAAAGCTAATAATAATAGAGTAACCCAAACCCCATGCACAAAATGACCAAAAGCAGGAATTTATATTAATAAATATTCTAATCTATTACTAATTAATGTGTTTATTTTAAATGCCATTTAACACCAGCTTTTGTTTCTCAAATGAGGATATCTTTGAATGTCCTAGATGAGAGGTTGTTACATGAAGCTAACTTCAGTTCTTAAGGTACAGTTTAGTNCCACCAACACCCCCCCCCCACACACACACACACACTGTACTGCAGATGTAAAGCGGGTGTGAGCGGTGAGTAAGCCAGTAGTATATCAGTGAGGTGAAGACATCCCACCACAATGAAGAGCATCACCTGTATCCACCTGCTTATCACTTACACTTAACACTGCCTGAGAGAGCGTTAATAACCCTCAGAAAGCATCTATTTAACCAGCGGCCTTTCATTTCAGCAGACAGGCTCCATTTCAGAGGAGATAGTGAGAAGAGAGGCCGAGAGGAAGAGAGAGAGAGATGTGTTTTCTGCGGGTTGATCATTAGCTGCTGCCTGAAGAAATTTGGTAATAAAACCCTATCTGGTTATTTCAGCAGTGTAATTACTGAGCGCGCTCAGTCTTACCTTCCCACATACACTTATACATAACGACTGCAATTTCAGCTTACCTGCACACAGTACATCATTTAATCCACATTACCTGAGGGGAGCAATATTTAACAGTCTTTAATAACCACTTTAAATGATATAGCAGAGTTGATATTAAGGAGTTGAATCTACTGATTGAAGTAACAAGGCAGGATGGAGACAGTTTACGAGAAAGAGGTCTGTCTGAAGTATGACAGCAAAGTTTCCTAAGTCCACTGTAAAAACTGTTCCTCAGAAATGTCATTAGTTACTCACCCTCACATTATGTTTTTCTTTCAGTGACGCGGGTAGTTTTGCAGTTAAAATGGCGCATTGAATCGTCAGGTTTGCCGTGTTTAATGCTAGCACACCACTGCCTCTCACTATTAGTTAATACTGACAGAATTGTCATTTCTCGTGTTCCACTATTTATGTAAATTAAGACCTTTCGCATCATTCAATTAGGATGACCAACTATATACCATCTAAATATATGCAAGACCTGGTGGACGGTTGTTCCATTATGACTGATGTTAGCTTGTATGAATGTAAATATATGTGCATTTTATTGTATATCTCAGAAATCACATGTGACTCACACATAAACACATTGGATGCATTTTAGACACTATGCAGATCTATATTGCCTTAAAATGTATAATTCAGATACTTGGAAGGTCAGGGATTACCGTGTCTACTTTTGCCAAGAATATTTCTCATTGGTACCGACTCCAACAGTGCTGTTACTTCAACGGGCTGAAAACCTAATACGTCACTAATTATCACCACTATTAATGGAGTGAAGTGTTTGTTTCATTTAAACTGTAACTTCATTAAATGTGACAAAGTTTTGTTTCCTCCAATCATATAACACAACAAGTGAGTTCACAGGTGGTACAAATGCTGGAATCACACTGGAATCTGCCTTCAGTGTTGATACTTACGTAGAAAAAACAGTTTCTCTGCATTTCACGTACAATTTGTGGGACAAAACACATCCTGTATGAGACCTAACTATTTTAGCCAAAAAACAGGCCGTCCTGGCTGGTACAGAATGACTGGAAACTTTAAGCAGACCTCTTTTGCCAGATCAGAAGTTCTTCAGCTCTAAAATCTGATGAATGGACCGTCACAAAACATCCCTGATCTGTGTATCATCTGCTTGTGACAAAGCTGAGTTTTGTTAAGACACGAGATGGCTGTCAGCGTTCTGCAGGTACTCAATAAACCACTTAATTTCTTTCTGTTAACCGTCTGCAGTGCAGAAAAACCTGATTTTGAACAATATTTATACAGAACAGCATTTTGTTCTGTTCAAGGACAAAATAACAATGTACAATTTTTCTCATTTCAGACACTCTGAAGCACAAAACTGCTGTTTGTATGAAACATTGCTCTCCATCTCCGGGCAAGAGACTATGAATTTATGCATCAAAACGCAAAAATTATGCACCAGTATGCTAATATCACAGACCTTTTATTTGAGTAAAAACTTGTTCTGGTAACCGGATTATGCAGGAGGGTGTCTTTTCTCATGTGTTGTTCTGTATTGTTAAAAAAAAACATCATGTTCTGTTGAGACTGACTTTATATGTGCTGTTTTTATGCCGGGGCTCTATAATTTGCGTGCAAAAATAACAATTTCAAAATGAACCCCGTCAAGTTCCTGTAACGTTGCTCTGACTTGATCACAACCCATCTGACAGATTTTACTGAAGCGTGCATGTGTTTTCATCACCAAACTGCTAGAACATGTGTTTGAGAGGGAATGCATGGATTGTATGTACCTCAAATGTACCATAAGTCATTTAAGAATAAAATGTCTGACAATAATGCATTCGTGTAAATAATAATAAAAAAGAAACTTGTTTCAGAAAATGTTCCAATACAAAAACATTGTTTCTGTTTGGGTCATAAAATACAACAAAATACACCTGTGATGTACTAACAACAAAATACACCTGTGATGTACTAACAACAAAATACACCTGTGATGTACTAACAACAAAATACACCTGTGATGTACTAACAACAACATACACCTGTGATGTACTAACAACAA
>JAZGTJ010001735.1:22078-50859 GCA_036877575.1 Botia almorhae | reverse complement strand
ATTTAAAACTGGATAAACTACAAACACACAACCAGACATCACTCAGCACATCTGTCCTTATCATACAAAAACCAAGAGTGTCTAGCCCAGCTAACAATTTTAGGTTGTGACAATGTTACGCTAACATTTCCATTAAGACCCCAAAACATAAAATGTTAATTTGATTGTTCTATGAACATTCAAAAACATCAGTAACGTCACTGATTGGTTATAAGAATGTTATGCAAACTTATTTTATTACTGCAACATTCCACTTACAAATAGAATAACGTTTTTGATATATGATAATGTTTAAAAACGCAGTAAAATTAATAGAATTGTTTTGATAACTTTGAGAGAACCTTTAGAGAACGTTAGCCAACATTTTGAGAACTGCTGGGATATAAAACAATATATAACTCACCCAAAAGGGAGTGAGGGTGGCATGCTAGCGGAGTTTCAAACGTAAGCGAGTAAACGCACGTCAGCGGTTCAGAGACACTAGCAAGTTTACTGCTGTTCCCGCAGACCAGAAGCACCTACAACACAAAATACAATAATTTATTATTCATTATATAGCCGGTGCTATATTCACAATACATGTACATCTGTATATAAACACAAAGTATAGAGGCTACTGTACCTTCGTCTGTCTGTTTTTGTTTCCACACGAATCTCCCTCTCGCATCCACATGCCGGTAAATGTGTTATTCTGAACTTCCCATTCCTGCCAAATGCTGCACGAACAACACGACCATTTTTAATCATAAACAACAAGCTATATTACACAAACGAATGCATAACGCTTTTAAACATTTTAGTAACCTTTTAAACGATAATTACCCCAGTATACCACTGTAGGCATTCCATCTGAAGCTCTGCTCATGCTGGGTCACGTTATGAAATGGACAGAACACGTATTTATATCTAAAAAACGTATAAAAAACACAAACCATAAAATAATACTTCTATATTACTTTGGTGTGGGCTATATGTTTAAGGTCTTGTTTACATAAATACACTTCTGTTTATGTATTTCTCTGCATCGTGGCTCATAAAAAATCTAAATCCACGATGCGACTGTATATGTTTCTCACGTGGCTTCAATGTAGTTGTAACATTTTCCTGCCAGTCTGTGCAGATGCTGCGGTCCGGACACAGGAGATGGGCTAACTTTAGCCTGCAGGCGGCTACTTTGAGCGACAAACTGATTATTCAACCTAAAGAAAAACAGAGAGAGTAGACTCAGTAAAGTTAGCATTGTACTATCATCTGACGTGATTCAACACAGGGTTTGTTGCGAAACTCACCCGAATGTATTCGGTTCCTCCACTATCTTCATTTTCCCTCCTGATGTGACCCCCACTAAAACATTTGTCAAAAATAACTACATTACCGTATTAATATTAATTAATATCCTAAGGACAACAATGAATAAATTACAAATCCTTCGTTCTACATGCAAAACAGCACAGCATATGTAGAGAGTACATGGTCCTCTTATGCATTAAAAAACTGAATATGTTGCACTTACGCAGCGCTGTCAGGCATAACAAGCACCAGTTCAAATAAACACACTCCATATTTCTTTAAACTGAAGTGGTCAAGACCAAAAACTACATTTTTCTGTGTCTTTCCGTCTGGCGTTCACGTGACCGTACAAACCGCATCAGCGATGGGAAAAATCAGCTGATGCTAATTTTATGTTTCACGAATGTGTTGATTGTATAATGCAACGTTAACGAAATAAAGAACAAAAAATAAAAATCGATATATTCATATGAAATTGTTCTAAATACATCTATTTTCTGATTAAATAAAATACAAAAGCTGATATGCGTAAATCTTCGTGTACAAATAAACGCGGCGATGATAATAAACTAAAAAATATTGTGCTCTCTTCCGAGGCGTAATTCTGTCAAAATAAAAGTCGTCTTCCGTTGTTATTTAACATTTGGTTTCTGTTTAATTTAACTTGATCATAATGTTGAGCTGAAAATGTACATTATTTGAATGTAAAATAATGTATTTTTTAAAAATAATTAGAATATTAATGTTGATATAGTAAATGAATTAAATATATTTTGGTGTTTAGAAGTCACCAGCCATGTTTTTACTACGTCACTGTGTTTTGGCCTCACGTGGAACGGCGTGCATTGCAGAAATTATTCTTTAATTTGATATATGAAGCGTAAACGTTACAGTTTGTGCCGTAATTCGCAATGTACACGCAGCATGAGTGTGTTGTAAGTGTTGGTATGTGATCGAGCAGATTATAATACAGACAGTCAACATAAAACACGTGTGAAAAGTTGTTTATTGAGATGGGGCGTAAAAAACAAGGTAAAAGTGAGCGACCGGTTCACAAAGGCAAAGACACACGACACAGGATGAAGGGAAAATCTTTGGAAACGTTTACAGAGGAGATGCACGGAGCTCTGCAAGGTGTGTTGTGTTCTGTCAGTTTAGATGATGTATTTGAAACAGTCTGTGTATGTTTTGTGTCCTCGGTGTGTGTTTTGTATTGAATTGGTTCGGTTCGGGTTTATTATCAGACAGGGTCCATTAGCAAATATAACAGTATAACACAGACTTGATACAATATATACAATTAAAAAGGCATACTTTTTAAATAGTCGGTTCTAACGACATTTCAGCATGGGTGACAGGTATCAAGGATTTGACAACAGCATTATAATAATAAATAATAATAAAACCAACGCATAAATGAATACTTCAGTACTCAGTTCAGTTAACTCTTTAAATGTCACTCACATGGCTGCACCTAGTTTTCTGAGCTACATCTTTGTGCAGTCATTACAGTCGAATATATATCAAAATGTGATCAAATCTGAGTTTTGTTTCCAGCCAGTGAGGCTGCAGAATCAGAAGCCGCTGGAGGCGTGAAGCTGCCATGTCCATTAGCCATGTGGGACCTGGGCCACTGTGACCCTAAACGCTGTACGGGACGGAAGCTGGCCAGGAAAGGTTTCGTGCGCTGCCTACGACTCAACCAGCGCTTCAATGGCCTAATACTGAGCCCGATGGGTACCAAATATGTTACACCTGCCGACAGGTGAGCCACAACAGACGCTGTTTATTCAACCCAGTCACATTTCATTCATCAAAATCAAACACAACCTCCAGACAGACAACCGCAGAGGTTTGTCATTCACTGTCACATTGTCTTCTTCAGGGAAATTGTGGCTCAGAGTGGGCTAGCTGTGATTGACTGTTCTTGGGCGCGACTTGAAGACACGCCCTTTAGCAAGATGATTGGCTCACATCCAAGGCTTTTACCATATTTGGTCGCGGCAAATCCTGTAAACTATGGTAAACCGTGCAAGCTGTCGTGTGTTGAGGCGTATGCCGCCACCTTCTGCATTGTGGGTAATTAGCTCTTGACTTCTTTGCTGCTCGTCTGTTAAAGTCACTTATGCATAAAACTGTTTGCTTAACAGCTTCAACCAAACACTTATTTATACATATACTGTATTTTCTAAACATTCACCAAATATGTAATTGTTTAATGTGAAATTGTTAAGCTAATAACAAGGCAATCTATTAGTAGATTGGAGATTAAATGTGACTATTAAAAATGTATTTATGTGCATCAGGATTTCGTGAACTGGCTGTGCTTCTGCTGAGGAAGTTTAAATGGGGTTTGGGATTTTTGGAGTTGAATAAGACTCTTCTAGAGCGTTATGCCTCCAGCCAATCAGAAGAGGAGCTGCTGGCTGCGGAGAAAGACTTTCTCACCTCCACTCCGCAAGAAGAGGATATAGGTATGATCCATCAGTCCTATCATATCTGCTTGAAATATTGAAAATAATCTAATGTCATTGTTTCATAAATGCTTCATAAACTGTGTTTCAGATCCTTTTGACGTGGACTCAGGCAGAGACTTTGTTAACCTCAACAGACCAGTACAGTAAGAATATTTTTTTATTGTATGAAATGATTGATGCTTAAAATATTTAATTTTCTGTAAAAGCTAATAACCCTAGAAGTTAAAGAATAATCTTTTTGAAAATCTGAAATAGCACAAAGCTGCTTTAGATAAGTATGTTTAGTGTAAGCGGATAGAATATACAGTTTGTACAGTATATAAACCATTACATCAATAAAGCATGAAAACCCAATGTGTTTGTGTGTGTGTGTGTGTGTGTGCGACGCGCAGGGCTAAGGATGAGGATGGTGACAGTGATGAGACCTCAGAGGAAGATGAAGATGATGAAGAGGAAGAAGATCAGAAGTGTAAAGAGGCAGATGATGATGAAAGTGATGAGGAATCTGAAGATCTTAGAGTGAAATAAAGTGGTCATTAACTCTGGATTTAATAGTCTGGATCGGTTCGCACTTAGATATTGGCCTCCGACTTTTTAACATCTGTTTTATAAATGTTTGTGGATTTAAAAATGTAAAGCTCGTATAAAAACACACCAAGAGGAGTCCGAAGCTGTCATCGTCATTATTTCAGTAACCAACTTACTCAAACACTTTTGATAATGTGTAAAATGTGTTATTTTTAAGAAGCATCTTCTGTAATTACACCCTAACCCCAGCAAAGATGTTGGTAACCAAAAAGTCACCTTTGTTATTGTTCATGTTCATAACAAATTCCATAAATGAGGAACATTGGGGGAAACTAGTCGTGAATCTCAAGCTATAAGGTGTCAACATACATACAATGAAAAAATAAATAAGTGGTTTCGGTATTGTCACAAAATGCACATTTATTGGCATGAATTACAAATCTTTGTTGTACAAATTCACGAGGCGGAAACAGCCCACGTTTTCTTTAGCTATCAAATACCTATAACGCATTGATTCCCGGACTCGTTTGGGATTCACCACGTGGGGGCGCGCCGTAGCGTTCATCTGGTGCTCGTTTTTTTACTTTAATTTGTATTGGTTTTAAAGAATTACAGACACCACCATGGGAATAAACGCATAAAAACAGTAAAGGAAAATTTAAAATTAAAGCAGTCGATTTTCCTCTCGCCTGCAGTCTTCTTGTTGTGGCGTGACGTCACAGACGTGAAGCGAAGGCGCAGAGAGGGCGGCCATGACTCTGCGCTCCACAATTATTTAATCCCAAATAAATTACCCGCGGAAAACTTCCATGGCAAGAGCCACGAGTCAGATCGTGAGTACCACCGGTGTTTTGGGAGTGTGGGCTCGAAGCCGCCTCGTGTCGCGTCGCACGCGCCGCCTGCTAACGCGTTTTCTGTGGCGGCGGCGCGGGACGCTCGCGTTGCGACCCGCTGTTAGCCGTCATTAGCATGCTAGTCCCCAAAACAAGCGCAAGCCATTTAGCCAGGAAGTGTCAACTTTAGCGTTTATCACGTTTCGGGCAGGGATTTCTGAATGAATGATTATGCTAGATGTTAATATTTTTAAAGGTATATTATTGTCCTTAAGGTCTGTGAGCTGGTTCTGTCAACAAAACAAGTTGCTTGTTTTCTTGTCCGTTAGCCTGACCGCTAACTCACGACACTGGGGTTTGATACACCCGAAAACTTGCTTTCAGTGTATGTTTTATAGTTTTATTTCTGTGCGTGTTTTAAAGACGTTAAAGACATTTGGGGAATGTTCTTAAGTCTGTAACGAACAACAAGACTGTTTTGAGTCAGTTAGCGCTGTTAGCACAAGTCGCTTCAGGGTGTTTTGCCTCATTTTCGTCTCAGTTTGTCATTTTTAAAACACAATTAAGCGTGAATTCCCTTCTTTTGAATGCTGTCATCAGTTTAAAGCTGGGTATTAAGATATCTTCGTTATCCTTGTGTTATTTGGAAATGTTATTTCTAATATAAATCGGCTCACAGTCGAGGCCTATACAAGTGGCTTAGAGGTTTATGAGTTTTTTACCATTCAAGTGCTTTTGACCGTCAGATGACGTATTACTGTAAATCGTGTCATGTATGTCATTGTATTAAGACTAAACACTTACAAAGATGATTGTCCCATGATCAGGTCCATTGGTGTGTCATTTTGAAACAGATAGTCTGTAGTTAGCTTAGGTTTAACAAGATGTAAACTGGCCTCGGTCCAGAAAAGGTAAGTAGGGTTGTTTTGGGTGTTGTTGCTGTCTGTTGTCGCCGTAGTCTCGTGTAGCAATTGCATTGTTTTCAAGCTATGCTTAAAAACTCTGGATAAATATTGTGGTTAAATATAACAGGGTTTAGGGTACTTGATTGGTCTAAAAAGGGCCAGTTGTAAACAGGATTATTGTTGGGAGGTGTGTGTAAAGATGTTGTTGACATGGCTTGTGTGTAAGGTTTATAGTGGTGTTTTGAAGCTCGTTACTGTAAGGTTGCTGATCGCGAGTACAGTTACAGTACGGTTACAGTAAACTAGTGATTAGATTCTGCTGTGTGGGCGGGTGTGGGAGAATGAGAGTGGACAAACATGTCTGCTTGTGTTATGAGTTGTAGTCTGTATGGTTCCTATTTGAAAGAGATACACAATGTTCAATGCAAACGCTACCATTTAGGCAGTGCCTCAAATGTAATAGATTTATTGTGACAATAGTGTTCGGATCTGTTGATTAAATAGTGTTTTAAGGTTGACATCCTGTACCGAAAACTTTATGTAATTTATCACAGTTTTTTTTTCTGGTCACATGATTGTTAATTATTAATGTCTATAGTGTTAATACACAAAGCAAGTTTTAGCTAAAAGCGATGTCATTACGATTTTCACCTTCTGTTTTGAAGTTACAGCCATGACATCACAGAAACAGTCATTACATCAGGCATGTGGAATGAGTATAGTTCAGTGTGAATGTTATAATGTTATCTCTCTCTCTCTCTCCCCCCCTCTCTTTCTCTCTGTCTCTGTCTCTCTCATTTATATGTCTCTCTCAGTATGATGTTGCATCCCTCCACTCCTCTGTTCTCATCTCCTGTTCATCCATGGTAAGAGGCCAGCAGGACACGCCCCGTCTCCACGGCAACAGCATGGAGGGACAGGCCCCGCCCACCCAGCCACGCAAGAAGAGACCCGAAGATTTCCGATTCGGCAAGATACTTGGAGAAGGCTCCTTCTCTACCGTAAGACACGCACTCGCACACGAACCAAGTTTCCCTCGATCCTTTGAGATTAAGTGTTCATTATATACATCACTATTGTGATGTCACAAATATAAAGGCTTCAGCGACCGATCGCAGTTGCACATCGGTGAAGCCTATTGGCTGATCGGAAAAACGTAACTAACGTTTGAAACAAATCTTAGCAATATTATAAGTAAACATCAAGAAAACGTTTAACCATACGGCGTGACCTGGTAAATACTGCGCTATTTACGTCTGGATTGTACGATTGCAAAATGCGACCGGATACACTAACCCGCATTTTGGTGCCAACAGGTTGTCTTGGCAAAGGAGCACTCGACGGGGAAAGAGTACGCAAGTAAGTCACGGCGTACGGCCAGCCGGTGTTTCCCGGTCGAGCGTTTGATTTGTGATCTAGTTATATTTAACATGACACGAGTATCTGGATGTGACGCTTGTACTGACGGGTTGTTTTGTGTCTAAATGCTTTTAACAGTCAAGATCCTGGAAAAGCGCCACATAATGAAGGAGAATAAGACGCAATATGTCAAGAGAGAGAGAGACATCATGTCACACCTGGATCATCCGTTCTTCGTTAAGCTCTACTTTACCTTTCAGGATGAGGAGAAGCTGTGTATCCTACACACGAGAGGAGAAGAGCATTTATAACAGCTGACCTTAATCTATTCTTTATGACCACAAAGGTCAAAGGGTGCCAGAGGTGTTAATAATGCGTTGGTATTTAACGTTGAGGTGTACGTTAGTGAAGTTACCGGTGGATTTTTAAAACAACTGACACAAGGGGGAGCTACCTGATCTGTCCATCACCTAAACGGGTATTATTGTTGGTCGGTGTCTTTAAAACGACCAAACGTTACCCAGTTATATGGCTTGACCTGTACGTATATCTGAGCGCTACTTGTACATGCTTGTATAAGTCATTTGTTCGTAAATTTAAGCGTTCCTCTTGGATAAGATCCTGTGGTCTGATATTTTCCTGAACGTACTGTCAGATTTTGGTCTGAGCTACGCTAAAAACGGCGAACTGCTGAAATACATTCGAAAGATCGGCTCATTTGACGAGACCTGCACGCGGTTCTACTCCGCAGAGATAGTTTGTGCTCTTGAGTACCTGCATCAGAAAGGCATCATCCACAGGCGAGTCCCTCGGGCAAACCAACAAAAATTAATTTATTATTTGAAAATGAAGCTACTTGGTTCTATTTGTGAAGTACGTTTGTCAAACATGAAGTTATTTGTTATTGCGGTTTTGTTACAGAGACCTAAAGCCAGAGAACATTTTGCTCAGCGAGGAGATGCACATTCAAATAACAGATTTCGGCACAGCCAAACAATTGTCATCCGATAGCAAACAAGGTAAAATGCGCAGACGCGCTGCTTAAAATGCTCTCCACTGTGTTCTGTCACCTTTATTGAATGATATTGTTACGATAATGTTTCTTCCTGCAGCAAGAGCGAACTCATTTGTCGGTACGGCTCAGTACGTCTCGCCCGAATTACTGACTGAGAAATCTGCCTGCAAGAGGTAAACGCGGCTAATGAATATTTCATGTGCTGCAGTTGTGATGTTTTCTTTGGTAATGAAATGAGCCTGACTCACAGGATGTGTGTTCATTTCTTTTGGTGTGTAGTCAGTGTGTTTTCAATATTTTTATTGTGTATTTGTTGTAATCGTTATATTTCCTGTGGCAGTTCGGATCTCTGGGCATTAGGGTGCATCATATACCAGCTTGTTGCTGGCCTTCCACCCTTTAGAGCCGGGTGAGTTTACGTTGTAGGATGCACCCTATCTAGTGTGCAAAATGGAACCCTGGTTCTAATAACATTATGCCTTGTAATTCATCACAGGAACGAGTATTTGATATTCCAGAAGATCATAAAACTGGAGTATGAGTTTCCTGAGAAATTTTTCCCCAAAGCCAAGGACCTCGTGGAGCAACTTCTGGTCAGTCTTATTAATTAAGTTGTTTTGTTGTGTAAGTGTGGATCTGCGTTAACTGGTGTCTTTTCACAGTTGTTGGATCAGTGCAAGCGGATTGGTTGCGAAGAGATGGGCGGATACGGGCCGCTGAAGTCCCACCCCTTTTTCGAGTCTGTTGGCTGGGATGATTTGCATTTGCAGACTCCGCCCAGATTAACAGCATATCTGCCAGCCATGTCTGAGGATGACGAGGATTGCTATGGAAACGTAAGTGAACTCAAACAGGAGTAACAAGGTCAGGCGTCAAAGTTTCGATTGCTCATGCTTACGCCCGTTTCGCACCGAGTGCAATTAAACGCCCAAATGTTCGACGCAATGCCGCATTTAAATCAAAACAATACATGCCGGTGTGCCAATTTTTTTTCTCTCTGTCGATTGTGACGTAACAGGCCATCCAATGGGAGTTGATCTTTAGATATGCCTCTGCTGTTACCCAAAACTCTGCGACGGTGCTGTTGAAGCACAGAATTTAAATACAAATGTAACAGTAGCGGTGAACACACCAAAGAAAAGTCACGACCAGTGTTAAATCTAGCGTATACATTTATACCACTAATGTTTTTTATGTATTTATTAATTGTGGTTTTATAAATTATAACGTAATCAATTTATTGAAATTCGTTAGCACTTACGCTTGATTACATCTTTCTATACTCTATATGTCTTTAAAATGGTAATTATAAACATTGCGATCCAGACAATTTTTTAGTGTTATTACTTTTATATAGAAACATTAGGTTTTTTTGTTTATTCTGGTGGATAAAATGGGCAAGAAAATCTCGCCTTCAAGATTTATTTAGAATATTTTAGAACTTTTTAATTTTGATTTTTAATTTTCTATCAAGTGCATACCGGCGTGCTAGCGACCACTCACGACACCTTAGCAACTGCATGGCAACACCCTGCCTTTGTCGCAGTTTTTCATGTTTTTGTTTACTTTTTATTTTAGTACGATGATCTCCTGAGCCAGTTCAGTTGTATGCAGGTGGCACAGTCTGGCCCCGCCCCTTTAGTTCCTTTTACGGGAGAGTCAAATCCTCCTACGTATAACCCCTCCCCTAGCGTGGATCAGTTTATACATATTCATGAGCTGGACAGTAACAGCATGGAGCTTGACCTGCAGTATAGCGAGGAGGAAAAACGCATCCTGCTGGACAAGCAGAGCGCTGCCAACCCATGGTAAAGATACATGCTCTCTTTATTCTGTTTGCTTGACTTTACTTCATGTAGACCTTCTGTAAATCTATGTTGTGTCTATATTTTTAACAGGCATCAGTTTGTGGAGAATAATCTCATTCTGAAAATGGGACCAGTGGACAAACGCAAAGTGAGTCACTTGTCGATATTGTGTGTGCATGTAAATGTATTTTTTATGCAAATACAAGCAACATTAGTGTCTGTAAACTTGACTTTAAGAATGCAATTCCTTCTGAAATGGCTTTTCAGCTCAGGAAAGTAATATTAATCAGTAATATCACAGCTTAAACTTTTTATGATTATAATACATTTATGGGGTGTGTGTGTGTGTGTGTGTATAGGGTCTGTTCGCACGGAGGAGGCAGTTGCTGCTGACAGAAGGGCCTCATTTGTACTACGTGGACCCGGTCAATAAAGTTCTGAAAGGGGAGATTCCGTGGTCACTTGAGCTGCGACCCGAAGCCAAGAACTTTAAGACCTTCTTTGTACATACGGTACTGACAGTTCTTACCCCTCACATCTGTCCGAAATCATTGCACAGCAACAAAAATTCAAATGTTGAATGTCTGTGTTTCGTTCCTGTAGCCAAACCGGACGTACTATCTAATGGACCCAAGTGGCAACGCTGATAAATGGTGCAAGAAAATCCAGGAGGTTTGGAGGAAGATCTACCACAAACACCAGAGCCCCAGCCTATAGGACTACAGCTCTCCCCATTGGGTGACACCCCCCACAGCCCTCCAAC
Source organism: Botia almorhae (assembly GCA_036877575.1). Taxonomy (NCBI): domain Eukaryota; kingdom Metazoa; phylum Chordata; class Actinopteri; order Cypriniformes; family Botiidae; genus Botia; species Botia almorhae. The sequence continues at coordinate 39,881 of JAZGTJ010001735.1, read as the reverse complement.
CAATCACAGGACAGGGACACGCCCCTGTAGAGACATCTCCAGCTATATATTGTCTTCGTCTCTCTTCATATATCAGTTCTTCTCTCCCTGGCGCTTTCAGATTTAGTTGTTATACGCACCGATGGGGTGCGGTCTTCACAACCAAAAGCAGCAAGGCCATAGTCAGCATGCTGTGTCGGTAGGCAAGCCATAGAAAACCTTTATCGCATAATTAGGTGCAAATCGATCCATCGTTTTTGCGTTGCAGGTAACGAACATGTTCGAGTTGTGCGATCTCCACCCATCCGTAGAGAAACACTTTCTGTACGTTTATGCTCAACGCTCGCACACGCGCGCAACACTCTCCTCACCTAGAATTACCCAAACGCTTCCCTCCCAAAGGAGCGAATGTCGCTTTAGTCTGTGTTTAGAATTAAGGCGGGTCCTTTAACCTTATTGGCTACAGTAGCTGGTCTTGTGGATTCTGATTGGAGGATGCGGTTTCGAACGTTTCGGAGGTATTCGTTAGCATGTTCACGTTACGAGTAAATCTTAAAAACCCATTAGGAAACGTCAAGCGGCACCACACCGAGACAAATCACCACGAAGGCCACGTGCGCAACGTGGTTCGGGGGGGGTCGCTTGTTACCTTCCCCTCGCCCCGAGTTAAAAGCACGACTTTTCTGTTTCGCTGTTTTTCCTTTTAAGTACTTGCGATGGGACGGCATGCATTGCCGATCGGGGTCTTCTGAACGGACGGGCAATCTGATCGTGTGTGTGTGTGTGCGTGTGTGTGTGTGTGTGTGTGTATGTATGTGTGTGAATGCGTGTTTCTCCTCTCATTTGGCCGTTTTAACAGGAAGTTTGGGAGCATAAGTGAGACCATCAGACTGATTGATTGATTGATTGATAGAGAGAGAGAGAGAGAGAGTGTGTGTGTGTGTGTGTGTGTGTGTGTGTGTGTGTGTGTGTGTGTGTGTGTCTTCCTGATTGATAACAGATGACTGTGATGTACAGTTGATGTAATATTGAAATGGGAGGTGACTTACGAGGTGACTCTAGGATCCAGGTTTTGTATTTTTATTCTTGTATAAGGTTATTGGGCCGTTCTGTTCCGGCCTGGCTTCTCTGTATTATTTAAATTCTAATATATGAAAGCATATTTGGACTGATGTCATGTTCCAGGGCCTTGCTGTGTATGTATTGAATATGTAAAGCCTTTGAATGTGAAGAATTATTGTAAACTATGATATTTTACTGCTTTTTGTTTTCTTACTATATCATATACATTTTCTATTTGCGCAGTGATTGGCTCATTTACGATAATTTAATGCCCGTGTTCGCGCGGCCCCGTGTGCGTGTGCGCGCGCATGTATATGTGTGTGTGTGTGTGTCAAGTGGGCGTGCGTGTGGGGCCCCTGTGCATTTAGGCAATGTGTGTATTCTTGTCGGCCTGTTGTGCTCGGCAAAACCTAGAACTGAAATAAAGCATGTAGGGTTTTAGGCCAACAAATTCCGTCTCTTTTTTTCCTCAAATGGGTTTTTGCATGTGATTAGTAGATCATAAGGTGATTGGTTAAATTAAAAAAAGCGTCTTTACCTTAAAGCTGCAACTTTCTTTGGTTATAAATGAACGAAACTGTGTTAATAATTTAATAGTTAATGAGAAGCATGTACATGTAAGTTATTATAATAAATTATAATTTGACACGTCGGGTTGGATTTTGAGGTAAAGATGTCCATCTGTAAACGAAGAAGATCTGACTCCAAAATCGCATGTCCAGTTAACTAGTGCAGCGTTTGTAACTTCACCTTACAGAAGTTAAGAATTTAAATCTTGTCATCCATCATGTTTTCCAACAGATGACGACAGAGAGGCAAAAGTTGGCATCTTGAATTATTTTTAACGTCTTGAAATTTAAGTCACTTTAATGGAACGAGTGAATACATTTTCACAAGGAAGTTTTTGTCGCCATCTCTGTTTGAAACATAAAATTGCAGGCTACTTTACGCGCATTTGTACGTATGTAGAAAACAAAATAAAGGCCAAAACTACATTTCGTGGGAATTCGTCGGACCTGACAGAACCAGCTAAAAATATTAAGCTTACCTTGGCAAATCGGGTAAGGTAAGATAACACTGATCTGTTATGTACTTGCTCAATAACTGATTTTAGTTTATTTTTACCCCAAAAGGTTACGGATTGCATCTTTAAGACTAAAACCTAAATCTTCTGTACAGTCATGTAAACTGTTTATTCAAGCCAACTCGTACCAGCGGCTAAAACAACAGACATTTCAGCATCATATGGTGTGTGTCTCAAAACCCAGCCGGACATCTATCTACTTAGAATGCGTTTTTGGCATCGCCACCATTACAATTGTTAATATTAGTACGCTCATAATTTTCTACATAGTAATACTGATCCCATCTAACGTTTATCTGGTACCAGTTAATCCTTTACAGTCAAGTAATCGCTAAACGCTTTGCTAATCCTCTCCGTCGAATCCCCGGAAAGCATCAGTTTAAATGAACGAGTGAATGTGCTCCCATGTCTTTGTTGCCTTTACTATAAGCAAACTCGAGTATCTCATGTGAATTGAATGCGGCAGCGCTTTGAGTGCGGTGCGGTCGTGCGCTCTGCCGTGCGCGTCTGTTGGTCACTGGAGAGCCGCGCGGTCCCCGTTACGCATTTCAACAGAACACAGAGCGCAGGATGGCCGAGAGTCACGACAACAACAGCAGCCACGACTGTCGGCGCCCGGCTTCAATACAGACTTTTAACCACAGATCTTCCAAATGGGTCCGTCTGAATGTCGGCGGCACGTATTTTCTGTCCACCAGACAGACGCTCTGCCGGGACCCCAAATCATTCCTGTTCCGACTGTGTCAAGCGGACCCGGATCTGGATTCGGATAAGGTAAAGTTTAGTTTATTTAATTTAAAGTTTGTTTTGTTCGGCAGACCAGACAAAATAATACTGCTGTTAGTTTTACTGACTGAAATATACAGATTCTTAAATTATACATCAATTCAGTGTTAAGTTTACGTTATTATAATAATCATTTTTTTAGACCTTGTAATGTTGCTTTCGATCATTATAGCAAAGTTGTGTGTAAAACGAAAAGTCCAGAACCTCATTCGATCGGTTCAATGCATTAATCACATTAAAATGATTATTTTTAAGATGTAAGATCTCTTTCTGTGTCAGAGGAATCACCCTAAATGGGTCACCAGCATGAAAATTAAACTTTTAACAGTTTATCATCGTTCAAGAGTGTTTGTATTGTTTCTATGGTAATTGAGTTTTGGAGATTGTCCATTTGGTTGTTTTCTGTCGGATGGTTTTGAACAAACACATCCTCATACTGTCCTCTACAGCACTAGGAACAAGCTCGCCACTGTTCTGTGTGTGTGCGTGTGTGTGTGTGTGTGTGTGCGCGCAATAAATTCTTCCATCTTGAAATCACTCTTGCTTGATGGGGAAGAATGGTAGGCTGATTGTGACACCTTGTTTGTGTGTGACACCCTGGGGAACCCTTGCTGATGACATCATCCGCCTGCTGCCCTGGCTTTGGCCTGTAATCTGAGCAATATTCCACTCCTGTCACCTGAGCCGTGTCAGAGATCAGGGTTAAAGGTCACTCCATAGGGTCAAATAAGGCAACGACTGGTGTGTTACGTGTTTTGAGGGCTAGTGATAGTTCTGTGGATAGTTATTTCACACTGAAGTGAAGTCTAATTGCTAAGTGTAGGTACACTGTAAACATGTTTAGTAGGGAAAAAAATCATAACATCTAATTGAACTGGTTTTAATATGACTGAATCAACATATAGCAATAAAAGTTAATAGGGCAGGTACATCATCTGAAAATAACTCTTTAAAGCAACAGCTGCACGTGTTTACATTGTGAAATGGTGCCAAATAATGGAATGGTACAAGTTAAAGTGTGTAAATACATTGAAACAGGTATTATTTATTTGCAATTTTTTGGATGATGCAAAAATAGCATAGCCTACTTCTTTATCTTGTCACATAATATGTAGCTAAATTGCTCATAACAGTTGTTAGTGCACATTTAATGATGTCATTTAAATATAACGCAAATAAAATATATTCTTTCACTCAGCCTCAGCTGTCTCGCCTCCTCTCATCTCTAAATCTCCGACGTTAATCTCAAAATAACCCTAATCCAGAGTAATCCCACTCTCTGAGGCTTTAATCCTGTAAAGAGCAGGAGTCTCCAAGGCTCTGGGAATCCTCTCTCTCTCTCTCTCTCTCTCTCTCTCTCTCTGTGTGCCCCAGATATTTTAAAAGGGTGATTTCTGCATCTTCCTCACTCACAACGAGCACACACACTCTTCCAGGTTTATTTTGGAATCTGGAACTTTCTTGTTTAAAGGCAGAAAAGCATTTTGGTTTGTCAGGTTGTGTGTGTATGTGTGTCTGTGTGTGTGTGTGCTTGTTTATTTTTGTATGAATGCAGCTCGCATGCCATTAAAGCAGAAATGCTGAACCGAGAGCACACACACTTCACATCATTAATGTTTAAACTCGCTATCCTCTAATGGTTTTCTTCTCTTAGCGCTAAGCAAGCATCCACAGTCTCACACACAGTAAAAACAGCCTGTGTGACTCTCTGCATTACGTCTCCGTCTCTCTCTCTCCATATGACAAAATGCACGTTTGTTTTAAAATGACTAGTGTGGTTTTATTTTCCCATGTTTATAACAACAACACTAACTGTTTTTCTGTTTTTACTAATTTGTTATTTGAAGGAAATGTGGATTATGTTTGCCTGTGTGAAACTCTATCACCGAAATAGTCTGTTCACACTTTTTTTTGCATGCATTTGGCAGACGCTTTTATCCAAAGCAACTTACATTGCATTATACTATACATTGATTCTGAGTATGTGCAATCCCTGGGATCGAACCCATGACCTTGGCGTTAACGTCATGCTCTAACCACTGAGCTACACTAAAAGCAAAACAATCATTTTTTTTCTTCTCAAGCTACATCATGTGTGATTGTTCCAAAGAGATCAAGTGGAGGTAGAATGCTACACAGATACGTGTATTGTGCCTGTAACTCATCTTTTGTTTTACAGGACGAGACTGGAGCGTACCTGATTGACAGGGATCCGGTTTATTTCGGACCTGTACTGAATTACCTTAGACATGGCAAGCTGGTTCTCAACAAGAACCTGTCAGAGGAGGGTATGAGACATACATAAACAACGCACTTCATTGAAACCAACGATTGTTGATTTCTACATGTAAAATCACAGATCCAACTTTGATTCTGTTAGGCGCTCTTGAAGAGGCAGAGTTCTACAACATCACTTCATTAATTAAACTCATTAAAGAAAAGATTACTGAAAGAGATGCCAAGACTACACACGTAAGCCAACACACACACACACACATTAATATTTATTTTGTAGTTGCTTTTATCCAAAATCACTTACAAAAGAGGAACATCACAACACAGTTGGATCATTATTTGAGGACAGTAACAGTGATGGCACTGTTATGAAGTGATTATTTTAATGGGGACATATTATGAACGTTCACAATGCAAAACTCCCTCCTCACTCGACCCAGTCCATTTATGGAAACTAAGCTGCATAACCGGGTCATTCTGAGTGATGTTAGAACTAACAGCTCATTAGCATACATTTATATAAATCATCCTATTGGCCAAACATTTACATCTTTGTAAATATGTAGAGTATGTTTTTGGAGCTTTATTAACGTATACCAGCAGAAAATACTATTTTACATTTGCATTTGTTGGATAAAGATTAGGTACTTTAATGTAATTTTAGTGACATTTTTGCGTAAACAGACACACAAAGGCATATTTTTAAAAACAGTAAACAAAAATTTTGATTTAAATGAAATGTCCTTTATTTTTGCACGTAAATGAAGCACAATAATCAATAACATTTATTGTCTTGTTTGTAGACGCCAGTCAAGCATGTTTACAGAGTTCTGCAGTGTCAGGAGGAAGAACTTACTCAGATGGTCTCAACCATGTCAGATGGATGGAGGTTTGAACAGGTACATCAAATCACTGCTCTGATTCCTTCCGACCATTCCAGCTCCAACCAGAATCATTCCCGCTGGGTCACCTGACCCACCGTTGTGATTCAGGACCTGCCTTACGCTCTCATTGGTTGTTGCAGCTTGTCAGTGTAGGTTATGGGCGGGCCCAGAGGTCAGAGTTTTTTCTGATTGTGTCTCGGGAGGTGAATGGGGAGGAGTCAAGGCAAATTCACTCCGCCCACCATGGAGAGGTGTGTTCAACAATCCCGCCCCCTTGCTAACCGCCGCATGTAACGCACCTTGGTTGGATGCGACACTGGGTTTTAATGAGGTGGTCACAGTGAATATTGTTGCCTTTTTGACTGTGTGCATGTCTGCATCTGTGGGCTTTATTCATGTTTATTTTTTGCATGTTGCAAGAGTTTATTTTTTATAATTAAGGGACAGGTGAGTGTTAATAAATTCCTGAGCATGTTAACATTTCTGTATCCGCGCACACTGATCACACAATAAACAATTTTGCACTGTAAAAACATTATTGCATTTTGCGACTACGTACCTTTGTTAAAGTGAATTCTCTGCACTTACTGGCATGAAAAATAAATTCAAACACGTTTATTAATTCTGGGTGAATTTTGCCCCCAATGTCATGTGATCAGTTCATGAGAACAGTTACTTTCTGCTTATCTTTTTCTTTTTCTCGTCTTGTGTAGTTGATCAATATTGGCTCCTCCTACAATTATGGTAATGATGATCAGGCGGAGTTCCTGTGCGTCGTTTCAAAGGAGCTGCACAATCAGTCATGTAGTGGCAACAGCCAACCTACTGAGAAAGCCAAGGTAAACAGTGTGTAAAGAGTTGTGTAGTACAACTATATCTGAGAATCAGTGGTTGTTCTGAGTGCTGTCAAAGATAATAGAATTAACAAGATGCTGTGGATTATTTTTATCCTAGATAAATATTAATAGACATGGATTCGTATAGATCTGTGGGTATTAGTAATGTTTTGATGTGCTAGGTAACCCTTCACTCTTTCCTCTCTAGATTCTGCAGGAACGAGGTTCTAGAATATGATCATCTAGAACTTTTACGACATATCGCTTCTTTCTAGAACATTCCGTGAGCTTGTTCTCCTCACTCCTCATAGAGCACTTGGACTGACGCATCGGACTTCGGAAGCACGCAAACACATCGGAAGCATGTCCACTGAAAATGGCGCCTGTTAGTTTGGCTAAAAACCGGAATGCTTTGCTTTGATCTTTACACATTTGGAGAACCATAGCTGGTTCTGATTCTGTTTGATCTAGAACAATGTAAATCTCAGGGATCAAGAGGTAATGCACACAAATATTATCCATCTGTTACCAAAATGATCTATATATGCAGGTAACATTTCTGTAATATGTGTACTGATGACAGTTTTCAGGGCTTATTCGAACCTTGTGCTTTGCATACACCGTAAAGCAATAACTATAATGATTTAACACTGTAATCATTTTAGTTTAGCACTAATTATAGTTTATAATGCAAAGTTGTAAGATTAAAAATCTCACAGGGCTTGTTAAGATTTCATCTCTACTTGAAAATACATTTAACTTTTACTAACGGTTATTATACCCCTTTTAAGCATGAAAATGGTTGCTTTTGCAGATATATTATAAATATAGATATTTCATGGGATCTTGTGTTTTTAAATTAGACAGTGTTAAAGCTGCAATCTGTAACTTTCACCTCTCTATCGCCATCTCTCATACATACATTAAATATATCAGGGTACGGTAAGGAGACTGTTTTAAACTCTCTGATCTGTTCTGTACTTGTTCAATAACTGGTTTTATTTATTTTTATCCAAATAAAGTTACGGATTGAAGCTTTAAAGGAGAGAACGAGGGGCAAATCAAAGACAGGAAAGAGTATTTAATAATATAAGAGCAAGTTTGTGTGTTTTATGTGTAGAATACACAATCATACTGTCTTTAGTGTTTCAGCTTTGTAGCTGAGTTCAGGTTTATGTCCTCACCTGCCAGGCTTTAATATTTGGACAGTCCTTATTCTTTGATATACACAATTGTACACATTTTTTAAACTGATAAATCTACGCCTGGAAATCAGAATGAATCACTTCACCTCATGTCACTGTAAAATCCAAACGAATGACTGTAACCCACACACACCCACATGCTTAAAAGATATAAATCCATTTTTAAATCCATAAATCATTTCACGTGTCTGTGGGCTTTTTTATGTTGTGGAAAGCAAATCATTAGGGATTACAAACTCTTTCTCCTCGTAGTGTGTTTAAATCTGCAATCTGTAACAATAAATCGCAGGTTACTTGAAGTATTTCTGCGTTACTTAACACATGTTAAACTGAAGTTAAACTGGCATTTACCGCTAAAAACGACCAGACATCTCAAAATATACATAATTATTGTAAGCTTACTGTTGCAACTGTTACATGTAATTTGTTTATAACCCAAAAAATTATTAATTGCAGCTTTAAACTGTTACAAAAAAGTCATGGTCAATGAACTGTATATGTACAGCGCCTCCATGTGGTACAATGCTAAATAACACAGTACGTACCTCTGTAGCAGGTTAGCTCCGTGGTACCCAGAAGTAATTTTATTGCATAGTATTTGTGGATGATAAGGTCATATTATGATTTAATGAAGTTGATCACTTTCACAACATTGTTTTTAAACATGATGTCATTCTGGGCTTATATGCTGATGCTTCCCTATGCATAATCGATTGCAATATTAGTATATGATATTAGTATATGAGTTTACAATATTAGTATATGAGTTTAACCCTTTCATGCAGAAATGAATCCACATGTCCATCCTGGCATTGAAGCTACACCCTTTATGTACAATGAGCATGACATTACATATGTACTAAACTTCCGGCAATTTACAGAACAGAATAAACTCATTGTTTTCACCAAAGAGTGAATGCAACTGTCATTCTGTGGTTGTCAACAGACGTGTCCAATTGCATTGCAAAAAAACTGATTTAATTCTGTTCTCTGTTTATATACGTGACGCTGTTCCTGTGTTTTTCTTTTTAAAAAAGGCCAAAATCAGGTCACTACAAGCAATGATTAATTTTAGTAGCCGTGCCATTATTTGTGGATTATCCCAAATATGAAGGAGGCTGGACTGGGACCTTCACAACTTTTGGCGAACTTTTTGTCACATCTTTCAATGCCAGGAGACTGATTAAAGTTTATCTGCCACAAGTAGATTTTTTACATCTTATTTGTGTCTCTGTGCAATGTGTTTTTACACAAACGGCCACCAACAAGCTATAGTTTCCTGGCTGTAAATAAGTGAAATATATATGTATAGTTTTCTCCCATGTGCTTTTTATCTTTCCTTGAATGGAACGTTCAGCAAATGTTACTATTTACAAATTATTTATTTTCATAGATTTTTAAAATTGGGGTGCAGTCCCTTTAAATGTTAGACGTCTAAAGGAACGCCTGATGTAAATGTTTTTCACAAGGCGAGGGACAGCGTTTCGTATTCGCAAAATATAGCGCCTCTGTCTGTAAGATGAAGTATTTCAACTAATCAATCGGTTAAACGAACAGCGTTGGTATTATTTCAATTAATTCCGAATTTTGTTCAGGCGTTCTTCGAGTGGTGTCGCGGGTCCTGATTAGACTGCTTCAGAACCGAATGTGTTTTCGGGAGGGAAACTTCACAGCTTTGGTTCTGAGTCAAATACGGTTGAAGTGAGCGGACCCAGAAGTCGTGTAACACTGGGATTCACAAGGTAAGACGGTTCTCTCGGAAAAGGTAAAACAGTTTTGTGTTTTGGTGGCCGGTGAACGGACGCATCGGTGTTGTTTGGCATGGTTGCTGTGTGAACGCGCGTTCGCGTCAAGGGAAGTCGAGTTTCTTTGTCCTGCGCGCTCATGAACGGCGTTCCAGCGCTGGACTGGGTCATGATGTCATAATGTGGAATCAAAGACCTAGATTGTGATGTCAAAACGTGCAGTTTAAAACCTCAACTATTGCAATGTGATCGCGACGTCATAATGCGAAGTTGAAAGTAATCTGTTACGCGGTCACAGAGTGAAAATAAAGACTGATTCTTATAAACCGTGATTATTGTGCTATACTGTTTATTAACCTTAAATACGTCATAACGTGACGTTGCAAATCTTAATTATGATTTCATGAGGTTACATTTCAAACCTCTAATTAGTTAAAATGTCAAGTTAACAATTAGCCTAGCATTAGCTTTAGAGTTACTAGGCACCTGCCAGTTTACTACTGAGTTTGCTAAATATTTATTATAAGTCAGTGACGTGGTAATATGTGACTCCACCTAATTGAGGTGTTTGTTAAATGAACACATTTAAGATTAATTTAGATACATTTAGTCATATAAAAGTTAATGCAATGTTAAAGGTGCACTTACTAAACATATTTATGCCAATAATTCAGTACTACTGTGTATATTAAAGTTCCTGGTGTTATTTATTCATCACTGTGTACTATGGTACTTTATTGTAAGGGCCCAATAGTATAACATAATATAAATGACATGTATGTTCTCAGATTATCTCTCCATAGAGTTATTGGTAATGTCAGGCATTGCTCTTAGTCGGCTTGCGCAGGAGCGTAAAGCATGGAGGAAAGACCATCCATTCGTAAGTAACACATTCATGTACTAACAGCACTTACAATCCACACAGCCTATATTTCTTCTATTATAGCCTGTATAAATAAATAAACCTTTATGAACACGTAACCTCCGTGCATTGTCCCCAGGGCTTTGTTGCTGTGCCAACAAAAAACCCCGACGGTACAATGAATCTTATGAACTGGGAATGTGCTATTCCAGGAAAGAAGGGGGTAAGGCTTCCCACGTGAGTGGTAATTAATTTGTACAGCTGATGACACATGGCGTCATGTGACACCTCTGTCATTCTGCAGACTCCATGGGAGGGAGGACTGTTTAAGTTAAGAATGCTGTTCAAAGACGACTACCCCTCTTCACCTCCAAAATGTGAGCTTTTTTTTTACATGCATATGGTGCCTGAATCTCACAGCTGTAGTCCATTTGATTTGGTCACATTCTCTCCTCACTCTCCTCTCCTCACTCTCCTCCCTCTCCTCCCTCTCCTCTCTCTCTCTCGCTCTCTCCCTCTCTCTCTCTGTAGGTAAGTTTGAGCCTCCACTTTTCCATCCCAACGTTTATCCCTCAGGAACAGTTTGTCTGTCCATCCTGGAGGAGGACAAAGACTGGAGACCCGCCATCACCATCAAACAGGTACAAATTTCACCGGAATCAAATGAAACTAATTGCCCGTTTGCAGGGCAGAATTTTCTACTCGCCCCATGATCTTTCAAAGGAGAAAAGCTTAACTGAGCAACAGTTTTTTTTTTTAATGAATAAAAACCTGTCATTTTCTCACCCTCATGTCATCACAAACCTGTATGACTGAATATGACACTGAATGTAACTCGCAACATACATTTGATGCAAATCCTTAAGATGCTGATTAACTGGGAGTTTTATTTTAGACACATTTTTGTCGCTCTTTCTGCATAATAAATAAGCGTTAGAATTTGCTGTGTAATAATTTATGATTGTTATCTAGTGCTTTGAAAATACTTAATTAACTTCCTGTCTTTTCCTCTTTAGATCCTGTTGGGGATTCAGGAGCTTTTAAACGAGCCGAACATACAGGATCCAGCTCAGGCGGAGGCGTACACCATATACTGGTATGATAATATGACATGATGACATCATAATGAAGTGTTAAGCTCTGGCCCAAACCCTGATTAGCTGCGTCACCATCTACATATTCAGCTACTTGTAAGGCAACACTTCCACCTAAATAGAACCTCAAATGTGGATGATTTGCTTCACTGTTCATAGGGTTCATAGGGAGCAATAGTGGTAAAGGTAAGGAGGCAATTCGAGGTTCACAATAGCAGGATAATAGCAATATTCAGACCGAATGCAATGATTGGATGAACATTTTATGGTCCTGTGCCTCCCACAGAAGATATATATATATATATATATATTTAGACCACATTACTGAGTGATTGTGATCAGGATGTGAAGTGACTTTTATGCAGCATAACAAAAAATGCTTGGACACAATGCATTCTGGGATTGCTTTATCCAGTCCCAGAATGCATTACTAAGGCAGCATCACATTATCTAGATAGGCAGCTCATGAGGTTTGGGAACAGGGCTTTAGTGTGTGACCGCTGCTTCAGATACTGAATGATTTGTGTATGTGTTTGTTTGCAGTCAGAATAGAGTGGAGTACGAGAAAAGAGTTCGTGCACAGGCCAAAAAATTCTCCCCATCGTAAAGAAGACGGGGAGATAGAGGAGAGAACTGAGGGATTATGTGAATACTCGTGCTGCCCTCTCAATGGGACTAAAGGACTTAAAATATGACGTCAGTGCCATCACCCCCCCATCTTCATCAAATCCACACTTTCACACGCTCCTCCTCCCTTTTACCTTCAAGCTGTTTCTGATCCACCCAGAATGATGTCACACATTCTGTATCCACCTTGTGTTCCCAAACCAGAAATTCCATCAGTCTTCGGTCAAAACAGACTGCTGGATTTTAGCTCTTCATTTGGTGTGTGTGTGTGTGTGTTTGTGTGCGATTACATTAACTCCGCATTTTATTATGTTTGTGGATTTTTCTTCCCTGTGTGTGTGTGTTCCAGTGTTGATCTGTTTGTGAATGGTTTAATACGTTATGTTTGTAAGGCATAGTGTTTCATGGTGAAATTTCCCCGACTGCTGATCTAGGACCAGTTTACTCTCTATTGGACATTATATTTGACCAGCTATGGGGTCTTAGATGCGCCTAGGATTGTCTAATGTTGATGTATCCAGAACATTCGCTTCGGGGAACAGTGGAACCAGAGTTCAGATCTCTTCAACGTGCTGTATGTTTCTTCTTTGCTGGATGGGAACATGTGTCCTGTGTTCACAAAGGTTATGTCTGTGTGTTTAATAAAACTTTCTACAAAATACGCCACAGCCTGTGTGTATCCCAATTAGACACTTTTCCTGCATGTAGGGCATGTTTAAAAACAGCTGGACGAAGCACAACAGAATGCACAGGGTACGAGACTCGTATAAACCGTTTTATTTAACTTGATTCGCTGTCTTAAAAATGAAGCAACACCATCAAAGACATCCGTCTGCACGCATTTGTGCTTGATGGTGAATCTACACATATTAACTCAATACAACACTGTTTGAGATTTCCTCTAATCGCAGATTTAAACATGCTACGTTTCTAAAACTGCATTACTCAAACGTTCTGATCATAACACTAATAAAAGAAGCAGCAGCAGTTAGCAGCCGGGTTGAAGAACATCCTCAAAGACGGTAATAAAATTAGCACACAATAGCAACAGTATCTTAAAATATTTCAGTTCAGTGTAAAGAAAAATATATAAAAATGTAAATGACAATAATATGACAAACTTGCACAATGTTCAAACGTTTAAAAACGTGATGTAGGATTTTTTTGTTTTGATTGCATTTTCTTTAATTAAAATTGTAACAGTTTTGTGTGGTCTTTTGAAGTGGTTTAATTAGTTATTGTGGGCGACAAAAGTACACTTGGCATACAATGCAAGGATGTGCAAAACCTTTTCATGCAACAAACCTTTTAAAAAACACAAAAGTTACAGAAATCCTCCAACGCTTCAGTTCAACCTCAGTTTTAAACTTGTAGCTAAACAAATGTATTTGTGTGTGTTAGCTGCTATAAATCTGTTGAGAATTTGAGAGGGTGCAGTATTCTTCACTGCATATGATGCTTCCTCTCTCTGTTGCCATGAAATCACGAATCCAACAGCCTGAGTCGACCTCCGAGCCCTCGGGAGAGTGAAGCATGCTGGGAGATTGAGGGCTGGGTTCGTGCTCACTGGTCATTCCTGACGTCTCATAAACTAAGGTGCTTTGCTGAGGGGGCTTGTCTTCATTTTCTGTCAGAATGTCAATCTGTAGAGACTCCTCCTCCTGCAGTGTATCCCTCACCTTACCTGACAGCAATTTATGGATCTGAAAATACACACATATGATAAAATGCCTTTGAATTATGATGTACTAACCTCTTTAAACCACATCCACACATATTCAGCAAGAATGTAAAAGTCCATCTAAGACATTTAAAACAAACGCTTCAAAAATTATAGGAGCCTAAACAGTAAGATGACAGAAGTTATCTATAGCTTCGAACCCTGCTTTTCCATTTAAGAAACATTGTCAAAACAAATACCAAGAGACTGATGGACTTTTTTCCTGTTCTTCCTCCCAGAACCCCAAACAAGACTTCAGAAGACTTTACAGCACCACTCTTGACCACAATCCCAATGAAACCTCACATTTGCCCATTAAAGTACAATAAATGGTTTTAATTCTACAACAATTCTGTTGTGTTTGAATTCCCAAACGGGCTTTAAAAGTCAGAAGCAGATTTTATATCAGAAAACACACCTTAAAACCGTACTTGACATGCTTCTGATTTCTGATGGGAAATGCATTGACCTGGTACTGACACATTTCCTGTGTGACGTTTTTAAGTACCTTATTTATTGTCTGTGGTTCTTGTCGACGGAAGAGCACTTTATAGACTATAGTGGTCTGGGAGCTGCAGCAAGATCATGTTCTATGCATGTGGAGTTTCCGTGCCTCACCGATGGCCATTTTTAGAATCAGATGCTTTTCAGTTTTGTCTCTCGGATTGTGTAGCTTTTTATCTGGTTTGTTGGTTTTAGACTGAAAAGCTCTATACACTATATCTACAGACCAGAATACTATTTACTATATATACTATATAGTAATTATAGTAACTATTTACTATAGAATACTATAATACTATACAGAAGACTTTTTATAGCGCGACTCAACTGTGTGTCACATTACACTGAAGTAATGCGAGAATAACACACACGCTCAGTCTTGTGTGTGTTTACTGTATGTGCTGTCATATAATCTGACTTTACCTGTGTGTCTACTTTCCAGTCTTTGAGATACGAGGCAGGGGATGGAACGTACTCCTGCTTTCTGCATCTAACACAAGCGAGTCAAGAGTTTGTTTACATGACAACAGACAGAAACGCTGAGCAAACATATGCGACAGATATCAATATAATGTTTCTAACCTGGAGTATGAGATACAGAGCAGAAGGACCAGTGATAGTGGAACTAGCAGAAGATACCTGGTAGTGTGGGATGAGCTTTCTGGAGAACCTTCTAAATACACAAACATGTTGGGTTTTCATGTTTTATGTGGACATTTCATAGACATTGTGGTTTTTATACTGTACATACTGTATATTCTATCCCTCTACACTAACTGTACCCCTAAACCAAAGCATTGGAGAAAACATTCTGCTATTTTACATTTTCAAAATCATTATGTAGGATTTATAAGCTTGTTTCCTCATGGGGACCTCAAAAATGTCCCCTTAAGTTCAAAATGCCCTCGTATTGCTATACTTATAGGGACATTTGTCTCCATAATGTAGTGAATAGCAGGACCCCACACACACCTAGCAAAAAGTTGCAGTTGTAAGCTACTGTTCACTGTTTAAAAGAGTCTATTTGTAATGTAAATGTAATGTTTGTTGTTCTAAGTCACTTACTGTTGATGTTTCCTGACCTCCAGTGTAAGGCAGGCGTCCACTGACTCCAGACACCTTTATAGTGCTCGTCACCTGGCTTTGATCTCACATGTATAGTGTAATTTGCGTGAGGTTTAAATCTAGATTCCTCCACCAACACCTTCTGCTCCATGACGACGACCTCATAAATCTGTCAACGCAAGCGCGAATAAAAAATGTAAAACTAAAGGTGCGCCACAAAAGTCGAGTGAAGGTTAGGGGCTTACTTGCACGTGGTCTCTATTGGACAATTCGTTCGTGGGCTTGAGAGATAACAGAACTTGATGACAGCCGCCGAAAAGTTATTTTAATAAATGATTAAAAAGACAAGCGTTTTACTTCTAAATAAATGTGTGGATTTACATGCATCGATGAGCGGAATGTGTATTATGAAAACTACTTTGATTTTACGTAGACCTGGTGGATGAAATGGTTTCAAATATTAGTCACAAACTCAAATTATGTGAATTATGTGTGGGATCTGTAACTTTTGCCGCTCTAGCGCCACCTCTGTTTGAAACATAACATTGCAGCTTACTTTAAATACTTCTTATTACGTAGTTATTACTTCTTATTATAATCAGACCGGACATCTTAAATTATTAATCATTATTATAAACTTACTGTTGTGAACCTTGATCTGTATTTGCTGATTTTGTTTATTTTTAACTCTAAAAAGCACATTTCTTGTACACACCGGTGATTGCTTGCTGAACATTCTGAGCTGGTACTGGAGATGCTTTACAATGAGTCGTTCGGTATCATATCCGCTTTCCCACTGCACAACAGCCGCGGCCTGATCCCAGAGCAGTGACAGGTTACATGGGACGACCGGACGTACTGCAACACACACACACACACACACATACATACACATAAGTGAGGCTGCGGACAAACTCGTGTCTGGTGCGTGATGGTAGTTCTCACTGTGGTTTTTAGGCATGTAGTTGTCATCCAGAACGACCGAGAAGCTGTTGCCATGGTAACCAGAGGAACGGAGGGAGATTATGTAGCTGTCCGTATCAGTGAAGATAAAATCTGACGGCAACTTCAGCATGCACACCGAAGACTGTCCTCTCCTTTCCAGGGTGCAGTTAAAGTGTTCCCTATGAACACAGGGTATAATATAATATAATAATAATATAATATACGAACAGGTCTGACCTGAGTGCCTTATATTTGTTACACACAGTGTCATTAATTGTGATGATGATTAAGAAGAGAATTCTCACTCAGTCATGTTAAAATGAAGCCAGTACGGAGGTTTGTTGTCCGGGGACTCCGCGGAGATGTTCAGCGTACACGTTACATTAGAAATATAATCAGTGAGACACTCCAGGCGGTACTGATCACCTAAACACATTCATCAATGACATCACAAAGATATACATGCACCTCTTCATTTTCAAGGAGAACAAACGCATAACCAATTGCACAAAGAGGACAGAGAGACATACCCAAAGCGATGGCGGTTCCCAATATATCAGTGAAACAAACTAATGTGAGGGGAACGAGGGAGAAACGCATGTTCACCTGTTTAAAAAATGAAGGAATATAAATATATGACTTATGTAAATGACAAACCGCTACAGACTAACGATCGCCTTCCGTTTTCAGCGACTCCAGAGTTACTTGTGAAAAGTTATAAAAATGTTTATGCTTTCATGATAATGACATTTTCCATTCCTGCACTTATACACCGGACACATTAAAATGTTTAAACCGGTTTTGAAGAACCTTCCTAACGTGGAACTTATTTACAAATAGTCTTATTTACAATAAATCATTTACAAAGTGTCGTGATATACCATCAGCTGGACATAGTTTAACTTTGAATGTTACACGCAGTAAACATAAGCAGAGAATTAATGTAGGTAACAAATACACTGTGTGGCGCCACGTACGGTACATTGTGGCGCAATTAACTGATGAAATAACACAATACTCACACATTAGGTGTCAGGGCACAACCAAAAGGCAAGAAACAGGTTTAAATAATGTGTAGAAACGCAAGAGTAACATAAAACTGTTTACCTGCAGCCACAGCTGTTGTGAAATATAAGCAGCTGTGTGGAAGGTGTGTTCTCCCTCTCTCTT
>JAZGTJ010001735.1:0-22028 GCA_036877575.1 Botia almorhae | reverse complement strand
GCACAACCAAAATGCAAAAAACAGGTTTAAATGATGTGTAGAAACGCAAGAGTAACAGAAAACTGTTTACCTGCAGCCACAGCTGTTGTGAAATATAAGCAGCTGTGTGGAAGGTGTGTTCTCCCTCTCTCTTTCTCTCTCTCTCTCTCTCTCTCTCACACACACACACACACACAGATGCAGACACTGTCAACTAATCATCTAATCTGTTATCAGACGTTGCTTCGTGTATCATCTCCGACATTTTCACGTTTCGTAGTTCCTTAAACTCGAGCATCACGCGTCTGTGCGCTTCATGACTGTCAGATGGTCGTGATAGGCAGCGGGCAACTTCACGAACATCAGCGAGAAGACAATCGCAAACCACACCATTCAAACCACAGCCGAAACGAAGTCAACAACAAGTTACCAATTCACCAAAACTACACGAGTAAATCGTCTGTACCACGCGCGTGTTTCCGAGTCGCTAGTTCAGTAAAACTCATGTAGACTTAAAAATACACGTAGGGTTTTAATTATTATTATTATCATTCGTGTGAGACCAGATTGGGGCTGGAAATAAAACGTCTTGCTTCTTAACCACGCGTGTAGGTTGATGAGAAGCGCAACAAGGACTGTGCTAACGCATGTGGCTTTAAATAAATGTGTCACCACTAACAGGGTACGTTCTCAGATCGTTGGCTAACGTTCTCGAAAAGTTCTCTCACAGTTCCCAAAAGCATTCTTGCAGTAACGTTAGTAGAACCTTTATTAACGTTATATATGTATCGTTCGCATATCAAAAACGTTATTCTTAGGAAGTTAGTTGAACGTTGTAAAAACATAGAATTAAAAAAATAGTCTGAATAATTTTTATTATTACAAAGCAATAACGTTAATACAGCGTCTAGTACAAAGGAGGTTATGAACGCTCCTATAACTTTCAAAATAACAGTTTGAATGTTTTTGTTACTTCATGGAAACGTCAGGGAAACGTTCTTACAACCTAAAATTGTTGGCTGGGCAGGTTTGTGTTTTTGCACAACAGTTTGACGATCAAGCTGAGAAACTCAGATCTTTTCGCGTTCTCAGAAATGATCTTATGTCAGATTAGCAGAAGTTTTGCAATATATAGATATTATCATTTTATTCTCTTTGAGGCCCAGGGTGAGTTGAGGCTGTTTGTTTGTCCTAAATAGCATCTTTGTGTGTCAACATCTAGTTCTACCTCACGATAAGTGCTATCTCGTAGTGCATACTTCCAGGTGTACCCTGCAAAGTAGCAGATCTCTTAGTGAAGGATTCTCCGATAGTCATTTTAATGACAAATGAGTGCTGTAACTGATTTCACTATGGCGAGCGTAATATCACGCTACGTGAAGATGTGTGAACGTTATGTGCCATGTCACGTGTTCGTAGTCTGTGGTTTTATCTAAGATTATCTGATCTGCTCTGTCAGATGCTAAAACGTAAAAATAACACAGCAACATCAACATGACTGGTGCGTCTGACACGATCTGCAGTATTCATGCACAAATAACCACATATATTACACAACAACGGTTGCAATACGCCATTATAAGCAGTGTGGCATTTGTTAGTTATTGCAAGTTATTGCATTTAACAAATTTCCAATTGATTTGAATAGCAATTACAGCATTTTAGAGAGGTTGTGGGGTGTGTCTTACTACTGGCATGCACATGTAATGTATGTTTTTGTTAGTGACCCGAGGACGCTTTAGTTAGTTTGAAATTAATTTGATTAAACTTTTACGTAAAAACAGTCTCGATCTTTCTGGAAAAATCACAGTACAAAATTGCAATGCCAAAATAACGATGACCTATTTTAGAAATATCGACACAGGTAAGAAAGTTCTCCGCTTTTTCCGCAGTATTCTCAGCTTTGCGTGTGTGTGTGTGTGTGTGTGTGTGTGTGTGTGTGTTTCAGAGGCCTGGTTTGATTAATGTCAACACCTCTTATCTGCCGAGCAGATAAACATCTTTATAAATGTTTTTTAACATCTGTGGGTGCTGGTGAGGTTGTGGATCTGGGAGATAAGGGCAGGAAGCGTACAAACATGCTGAAAAGTGCAAGAAATATATTAATTCGGGCTTAAACAGGATTGGTTTTAAATAAAGGCAGTACATAGACAACAAAATAGACATGTATTCAGACAAACAGTTGCACCGCGGTAACTTTTCGTACAGGGTTTTAGAAAATTTAAAGGATTCTATTTCTTCAGCATTATTTTGTTTCGGTTTTGTTTCAAGGAATCATAGAGCAACATTTAATCTTGCCTAAATTTTGTGAACTAAATAAGTAGTTTAATAATCAGCCAGCAGGAGGCAGCAATGAGCTTCAGGAGGTTCTCAGCGTTCTCAAAAACCATTACATCACTTTTGTATGTTACAGCATGAATTCCAAGAACCAAGTGCTAAAATGACAATATCTATATATAGAGGGTCAATAGTGTACAGAGTTTTGTTTAATTTCTTTTATTTTACGCAACGCAAATACACCCGAACGACATAAGAGGCAACACAGCCACGTCACTCGAATTGCAGTTCGTCTTCATATCTTTAATGTCATTTGCATGTTTGTTTACATTAACAACAATATTAGCTTATACCGCAGTACCGGACGTCTACACACAGAGGATGTGTTTTATTAGGTCCTCTTTAAATATCCTTTTCCCCTAAAACGTTGCGGATCGGAACGTTTCTTCGCCGTCCTTGTTTCTCATCGACACGCCTTAGGACGAGCACAACCAGGAAACGCCGTGCAAACGTTGACCCGTCAGTGTGTTTATTACAAGTAATTTATTAAAATAACGCTGGAGGAAGCGATCGCGCTGTTTGAATTGTATCTCGTGGTCATGATTATATCTTTCTCATGGGCTGTTTATTTTATGTTCGTCTCTAAGCCTGGCGTTGGCAAGAATTATGGAATAGACTGGTGAAGAACAGGGGAGGGATTGCAGTACGTTGCATAAATGAAACAAAACAATTAAACCTTCACGATACACATCCAGTTTCCACTATACAGATCTTACTTTATTTCCTTCATCTCTGCAGGTGGTTCTGTTTTAAGATGTTATTGGGTTATTAGGAGGGCTGAAGATGGACTTCTCCAAGTTCTTGGCAGATGATTTTGACGTGAAGGATTGGGTGAACGGAGCTTTTAAAGTGGTCCAGAAGGATGCCCCCGGAAAGGCAGATGCACACGCCTCTACTCTGGTCATGAAGCTCCAGCTGTTCATTCAAGAGGTTAACAACTCTATCGAGGGTGAGTGATGTCATTATATAACTCTGTCATTATATGTGAATGACTCTATATTGATTACGATGTCATTACATATACTTTAATAATATCTCCATAACTCTATAGCGAATCGGGTAGTATCTAAGTTAAAAGGGACGTTCTCAGAACGTTGCCTACCGTTCTGTCAAAGTTCCCAAACATTAACTCGAGCGGAACGTTTTTAACGTTGTCTATCATATATCTAAAACGTTGTTTTTAACTTGTTAATGGGACGTTTTTAAAGTGTAAAAGTTTGAATACCATTTATATAACCGTCTGTATGTTTACGTCTATACAGATCTATAAAACGTTACCTTAAATTTTCTTGAATATTTTTAGTGTAGACATCATTTACACATTTGTGTGTGTGTGTGTGTGTAGAGAGCAGTAATCAGGCTTTACAGAACATGCCCCGAGTGTTGAGGGACGTTGAAGCTGTGAAACAAGAAGCTTCGTTCCTCAAGGAGCAGATGATTTTGGTCAAGGAGGACATCAAGAAATTCGAACAGGATACTGTGCAGTCAATGCAGGTACACATTAATAAACAGTGTTTAAAACTTTTAATTATACACGTGAGATGAAGTAAACAGTATGAGCTAGAAACAGGCAGTGATGGGTTTACGGTCAACAATTGTATATTATAGCAACAATTGCATATTATATATTGTGCATTATATAATGTATCCCGTGTATGGATACATTATATTATCTTTCGTGTTTGTTTATGTGTGTTTGTGTGCGTGTCCGGCAGGTGTTGGTGGAGATAGACCAGGTGAAGTCTCGCATGCAGTTAGCAGCAGATGCTCTCCAAGAGGCAGATAAATGGAGCACACTCAGTGCTGACATCGAGGAGACCTTTAAAACACAGGTGGAGTTTTGGAATATGTTTGCGTACGGTGTGTGTTACAGTAACCGTCAGACAGCGTCTGATGAACCGACGGTCTGATGTCTGTGCTGTGCTGTGCTTGCAGGATGTAGCTGTGATCAGCAGTAAACTGGCTGCCATGCAGGGGAGTTTGGCGATGTTGGTGGACACTCCGGATTACAGCGAGAAGTGTGTTCAGCTGGAAGCTCTGAAGAACCGTCTGGAAGCTCTCGCCAGCCCTCAGATCGTCTCCACCTTCAACTCGCTGTCTATCGGTAACTAACTCACCATAACACACTATTACCTTCAACTGACTTGTGTCCAGTTAAGATTTTGTAACGTTTGGTCAAGGCTTGTAAAGAAATTCACATATAGCCGCAATATATATTTATTTAAAAAAACATAATGTAATATATTATCAAATATAAAGTAGCTTTTTGATCAAAGTAGTACAATTAAATCAATCAAGTAGTACTATCGTGTTAAATTATCATGATTATGATTTTTTTGGTAATAATCGAGCAGCCCTAGATCAAAGGGGTTTTAAGATCAAGAGAAATAGATTCAGTTAAGTTTCCCCAAACTTTAGACTGGTTGTATAGTTCATTTGCACAGGGTTTATTGTTTTATTATTAAATGGTTTGTAGCAATGGTTTTAAATTGTAGAACAAAATGGAATAGAATTGATGTATGTATGTTATGTACAGTACGGTCATTATATAATATATAATATATCCATCGTCATGTGATGTGAATGTGAATCATCTGTATGTTCTGTTTTAGATCAAGCCAAACTTTTCGTGAGAGTTTTCACCGAAATGGAGAGAATGCCGCAGTTACTGGCGTATTATTACAAATGTCACAAGGTAAAATGAGACATACTCTGATCAGACTGTTCTGAGTTCAGCTGCGGAGTTATTTAAACATGCATATATGTGTGTGTGTGTGTTTTAGGCACAGTTGTTAAATGTGTGGGAAAGCGTATGTCAGTCAGATGCCCCTCTGAAACAGCAGCTGTCCGAGTTTTACGACACACTTTTGTCGACGTGGCACACACAGTTGCAGTGGAGCAGTCAGGTACAGACACGCTCACAAAAGCATCACTTTCACAGCTGTGATGGTCACATGGTCACGTGTTTATATTTGCATGCAGGTGTTTCGGAACCCTTGTGAGGTGGTCACTGTACTGATGATCCAGACTTTGGGGGCGATGGTGCCATCCATCCCAGAATGCATTGAGGCGGCCTTAAAGCGCTGCTCTGGCGACTGTCGCCTCGACATCTTATTGGAGCTGCATCAGACGGCGGCTAACTTCAGCCGCAGTCTGGAGACAGCCATGCAGCCGCAGCTTGGTGCGTGTTTAAATACATGCATTTGTTTGCATGTAATGCAACAAAATCTAAGCTGTAATGTAAAAAATATTAAATGGAATATGGTTTCAATTGTAACCATGTGTACATCATGGTAGGAATTATTGTACTGAATGCTGATAAATCTTTCTTGTGTGTGTGTGTGTTTTAGGGGAGTGTAACTTGTTAAAGGTGGCAGAGCTGGTATCATGTATGTATTCACCTTACAAGCTGTATCAGATGCAGTACGGAGACCTGGAGGAGACAAACCTGTTGATCCAACTTAGCGCTGTTCCACTGGTGAGGAAACTCATGTTTGTCTCGCACCCTTACAAATTCAACGAATGTAATTTCTGCCTGTATTACAGATAGTTTCATGTGTGTGTTTTAAATTGTTTTGTTTGAATCAGTTGTTGACTATGTTATAAAAGAGAAAGATGAGTGCTACAGATTTATTGAATGATGACAAATAGAACGCATATTTCTATTGCCTTGACTTTACTGGCTTAAAAAGATTAATTACTAGTTTGGATCAGTGTTGAATTTTTAAATCTGTCAGTGGTTACTGAATTATTATACGACACTTACTGAATATTTATGACAATGTGCAGTTAAAGGTATTTGTTGCTTTGTTTTAACGCATGGTATGTTAATTAAAAAACATTAAAGCATGTGACAAAAACAGTATTGTTTTGTTCAGTGTTTAGTTTTGATCAATTGTGCAGAAGCAGAATTCTATGCTTACGATGTGTTTTATATTTGGTGTGTGTGTGTGTGTGTGTGTTAGGAGCGTGGGGAGGTGCTGGACTGTGTGCTGGAGCTCACACACTCCGTGCAGAAGGTCTTTGGTTTGGCAGTCGCTGCTGTTGATCGTTGTGTTAAATTTACTGACGGTCTCGGTGTGTGTGGGCTGATCAAAGCCCTGCGAGGTCTTTTCAACAAGTATGAATCATACGCACATTTACTACACTTACACTCGCACCCAAACAAACACATGAGTGTTGTTCTGAGCTGTGCTTCTGCTCTCTTTCAGATATGTGTCCGATTTCTCTGTCACTCTTCAGTCAATCAGAAAGAAGTATAAGTTAGAGGACACGCACAACTCTGAGATCTTTACAGAGGATTGGACGGCTTTCCAGAACTCTGTCAGGTGAGAGGGGTTTTATGTGTGCTTTTTTTGGGTAAAGTTGAATTGTAATGGAATTAAAATAGAATTGTTTGTGTTTTCCTCAGAATCATCGCGACCTGTGGAGAACTGCTCAGGCAATGTGGAGCCTTCGAGCAGCAGCTTTCAAACAAGTAAGAAAAGCGAAGACAAGCATCGCTGTTACTATTGTTTATGCTCTTGATGTGTTTCATGATTGCGCAATGCCATTGTCAGAATCCTGGGGAGGGCGGGGCGTTTCCTGTGGGAGGGGTTTAACCCCAGAAGTCTGACTGGCTTACATGAGGGCGTGGCTGAGAGGCGGAGCCAAAAGAACCCATGGCAGGAGTACAATTATCTCCAGCAAACAAACACAGCGGAGTATAACAATCTACTGGAGATGCTGCACTCGCTGAAGGTTTCATGTCACTTATGTGTTTGGAATGTTTAATATTGTATAAGCTTAAAGAATTAATTAAGTCTCTGTGACATTTAATGTGCAGGAGAAAGGAACAGGAAACTCAAGCTTATTGGCCGAGACTCGTGCCGCTCTGACGCGTCTGAACCAGCAGGCCAATCAGCTCGCGTTTGACTCTGTGTTTCTGCAAATCAAACAGCAGCTCTGCCTTCTCAATAAACCAGAGGTGCGTGCGAGCATTTAGGGTTATTTTAGGTCAATGTGAAAGCAGGTTAAACACGGAACTGTGTGTGTTTGACTTTTGCAGGGTCGTGGCTCTGCTGATTTGGGCGAAACTCTAACTGACGATCTCCCGGCCTTCAGTTTTTCACCGCAGGAGTACATCACTAATGTAAGACAATATTAACATAATATCAGAGGGCAGGAGTCAGTGTGCTTACATATTGTTAAAGATCATGACAAATCACAACATGTCTGTGTGTATATGTTTGTTTATAGATTGGGCAGTATATTATATATGTGTGTATATGTTTGTTTATAGATTGGGCAGTATATTATATATGTGTGTATATGTTTTTTTATAGATTGGGCAGTATATTATATATGTGTGTATATGTTTGTTTATAGATTGGGCAGTATATTATGTGTGTATATGTTTGTTTATAGATTGGGCAGTATATTATATATGTGTGTATATGTTTGTTTATAGATTGGGCAGTATATCATGTGTGTATATGTTTGTTTATAGATTGGGCAGTTTATCATGTATGTATATGTTTGTTTATAGATTGGGCAGTATATCATGTATGTATATGTTTGTTTATAGATTGGGCAGTATATTATATATGTGTGTATATGTTTGTTTATAGATTGGGCAGTATATTATGTGTGTATATGTTTGTTTATAGATTGGGCAGTATATTATATGTGTGTATATGTTTGTTTATAGATTGGGCAGTATATTATGTGTGTATATGTTTGTTTATAGATTGGGCAGTGTATCATGTGTGTATATGTTTGTTTATAGATTGGGCAGTATATCATGTCTTTGCCTTTGCATTTGGAGCCATTTGTAACTCAGGAGGATCCAGCACTGGAACTTGCCTTACATACCGGCAAACTGCCGTATCCACCAGAACAAGGTTATATATAAACACAGCACACACACACACACACACACACACTCTACCCAGCACAGTAATGCATACAGACAGCAAATTCATACATAAATATACACGCACTCTCAAATGATCTTTTTTTTTCTTCCTGCAGGTGATGATGTTCCAGAGCTGGAGAACACTGCAGATTATTGGCTGGGGTCTATCGCCAGGGCAACCATGCAGACCTATTGTGATGTCATCCTACAGATTCCCGAGCTGAGCCCGCATGCAACCAAACAGCTCGCAACTGACATTGGTGACATCATCATTGCATCACAGCACTTTAATCACCTTCAGTAACTGATGTACAGCATAGTATAATATACACGGGGGTCCAAAAATTTTAAACCACTAGAGAAAATATTTAAATAAAATATTTTGGTTGCAACCCGTATAACTTGAATGGCAAGTTTTGATAAATGCACACGAGTGTCAGAATGCCTTAGTATGTGTCGTGCTTTAATGACATCATCCGCTTGAGCTGGCATGGGTCGCACATGTTTGTGCTAAACCTGATGATCCGTGTTCTCGCAGCATGATCTGAGAATGTTCCAAAAAGCATCTCATGTGCTTCAGTGAAAGTGAGGAAATGACATTTTGTAGTATAGATTGTTTTTTCTAGATTTCATTATTTAACCTAGAAGTAGTGTAGAATCTGGAATATTCTGAAATCTGAAATTATATTATATGGTTAAATTACAGTTTGAATCCCAGGTTTTCAATCGCAGCTAACAGTGAACATTCTCAGAATGTTGGCTAACATTCTCTAAAAGTTCTCTCAGTTATCAAAAGCAATCCTGCAGTAACTTTAGTAGAACTTTCTTTACGTAATTTTTAAAAACGTTATTTTTAAGTTTGTTAGTGGAAGGCTTTAAGACATTATAGAATTTAAAAAAATGTTTGACTACCTTTGTTATAACCAAGCAATAACATTAATGCAATGTTTAAAAAACTAAAACAAAACATTTTTACTTTATCGAAACTAATGAAATTGTTAGCTGTAAAACGACGGATTTTCAAACTGTGAGTGTACAAAGCTAACTATTAAAAATGTTTATGATTTATGGCATTGAATTTTGTGGAGAAACATTGTTCATTTTCGTTTGTTCACTCTTTCAGGTTTGTTTATTTGTCAGCATTGTAATGCAGTTCTGGTCTTTAAAACCTTTTTATTTCCTTGTTTTGGCAGATTATTTGAGTAATGTTATGGATGCTTTGGGGCTACAGACCTCCAGAACCCTGCAGAATATCGTAACCCTTCTCCGAGCCAAACCAGACGAATACCGGCAGACGGCCAAGCCCCTCCCACGCAGACTGTCGTCCTCCATCGCCAACATGCGAGGTCTGGAGTACTGATGTGGGACTGAGAGATGAACATGCATGTTTGATGAAGAATGCTCAGTGTTTCTAAATTACCACCACAAATGTGAAGCTAAACAGATCTCATATTCCCCAGCAAACACACAGTAAATCTATAACCCGTCTTATGTTCTGCATCTTTTTTTTGTGACTAAGAATTTAGGATGTTCTCTCTTTCTTTGAACTAATGCTTGTTTTGATGGTCCGTTTGTGGAAAAGAATAAATGAATCATGAGTTTGTGGGATAAAGGGATTTCGGAATGTTAGGAATGTTTTATGGGATTATGTTTTGCATATTTACTTTGATGTTTAGCATGTTCGCTATTAGCCTTGATAAATATTGATTATTGGTCATGGTAACTTACTAATGCTTGTCTGGATTTCAGATTTTTTTTGTTCTTTGCTCATCAGAGGAATATTTCATACCGAGTATCGGAAATTTTTGTTAACAAAATAAAGCGTCTGAACAGTTCAAAGTGAATTGCGTTTTTGGCAGGAACAGCGACAGTAAATGATTTTTACTAGTTAAAATTTGTTGAATTAAAACAATTTTAATACTGGTTTATACACTTGTTTTAATACCTTACAGTCAACATTATTTTTCTTTAGACATCACTTTATCTTTGTTTGTATTATGGAATCCCCTATATAAAAAGTTTATTACAACATAATTTATGTGCTGTGTGTATATATTAAATATGTAATGTCAAATTTTGACGTAATGCCATATTTAAAAAAAATAATTTTATCTGATTAAATAAAATTAAATTACCGTGCAAATGTTGGGTAACCAGTTGTGTCTAAGGTGTGTTTGAACTTTTTTAATGTTGCGTGTAAGAGCTTGTTTTGACACGCAAATTCTCATTGCGAGTTTGTGTTGTAAAACAGAAAACGCACATCATGGTTGTTAATCACTTTAATCGTATTGATTATTGATCATGTTGATTGATCGGGATGATTGGCAGTGGTCAGAGGTGGCGTTTGCATATCTGTAATTCAAGTACATCAAACTTAATACACAAGAAAGAAAGAACTGATCAAACGCACATCGAGCAGGCACAGAGAATCAGACGAGAAATAATCAGACATGTCTACTGTTCCAAATCATTGTCAAAGGGCAAGTGTATATGTGCACATCATAAACCGAAAGACAATTTTAACAGAAAAAAGAAAAATGTTTAGGAATCAAACTAATGCTTCTTATGAAGTGAAACAGTATGGCAGTGTGGATGTGTCGTGTGTTTTCTGGAAGAGCATGCGCTTAAAATATTCATTCTGTGTTACATTGCGACCCCTGGACCAAAGTGGTCCTAATGCCTTCTAAAATAAAACCAGCGTTTTTTTATTTATATATGTGCATGTGAACAGCAAAGTGGCCATAAAAAAATATGAGCAACCTTTGATAGGGGACAACGTGAAGAACCGAGAGCAAAAACTCTGTAGAAAATATAAATTATTCCATAAATCCATAATTATAAACAAAATAATTTATAAAACTATAAATATGCACAACTTCGGAAGAAAATAAAACGAAGACCTATAGGGGCTGTAAGGTTTCATTCTGGGGTGGGAAACGAACTTGGTGACCCAGTATGAAGACGTCTCCTTTTCATCTGGTAAGGTTTTATAAAAAAAGCTGTATGATATTGTCTTTCTCCTAAAGATCATATTTCCACTTCCGTCCTTTGCATTCCACAGATCAGAAGCTGATGATGTCAGCAGACCTGGAATAACTCAAAGCGTCTCTCTGACACCAGACCGCGGCCCGCGACAACCTTCACAAGTCTCTCATAATCGTCTTTTGATGTTCTTTCCTGTTTCTGTTGACGTGTCAATTAAAGGCTTTTCATCTGCAGTAACAGTGCTGACCAAAGAGACTCATATAAAGGTGCAACGTGATGTCAAGCACCTTATTCAAGGGTATCTGGTCATCCAAACTAGCTGTAACCATCCATATTTCATCCTTAAAGCTACCGGCACCAATATTTCTATTTTCCCAAACCGCGTACCGCAGCTTACAGTAAAAACGTTCTCAAAACGTTGACTAACATTCGCTAAAAGTTCTCTCAAAGTTATCATAAAAGTTCTTGCAATAACATTTGTGGAACGTTTTTAACATTGTATGTCATATACATCAAGAACGATATTTTTAGGTTGTTAGTGGCGTTCACTCAAAGAACTTTCAAAAGTAACATTTTTAACATTTTTGTTACTTAATGGAAAAGGTAAGAATGTGTATTTTACAACCTAGAATTGTTAGCTGGGACTGTGAATATCGGAACTGACTTACTGATGCATGCAATGATTGCACGAATTTTATTATTTGCGGAAATTTATTCATTTTGCAACCGTCTTCGATGCTTTTATTCACAGGATTTTGCTGTGGCCTGTGACATAAACTAAAGGTTACTTTGTTCATGTATTGTTTTTTAGGAGACGAGCCCTTTGACGTGTCCTGCGCATGCTTCCTGTTTCAACAGGAAATACATCACACTGAGAAAACTGGGCTTGTCCAATCATTTATCAGAGAGACAAGCAATGGCAGCCAGGCAGGCAGGAGTCTGGTGTGCAACTGAGCTTTGACATATTTCACCTGAGATAATAGAACATCAGTTTTCTATTCTGTATCTACTCATAAGGAAGATTCTGAAACTACTACGACTCTCCTCTTCGCTTTGCTACAATCTCTTTGAGCAGATCTCTGGGTTATCGTCCATATTATTGCCAGTGAGAGAAACTGAACTCCAACTGCGACAATGAAACATCATCAGCCCCTAAGCATGCTGGGAAAAGGGGCCATATCCCACTTACAGAGGGTTTCAGAATCAGCACAGTTGTTACCATGGCTACAGAGGAAACTAATGCTCTGTGCAGTCACATTAGCCGAACATTAGCTGAACATTTTAGGTCTACGGGAAGACTGACAGCTCAGCCTCCCCCCTCTGCATACACAGAGACACACAACCAAAACATGTCAAACAGTCTGGGGCGTGTTTTGATATGCAACATGTAAACCAAAAAGCAACATCACACGGGGCAGTATGTAGCGACAGATTTGGGTGACATTTAGTTCTTTTTTTAATTATTTTTAAACGAATACAACAGTTCTGTGTGGAGCTCGCGGTCAGAATTTATTAACATTATCGTTCTATTTCAAAACAAAATATAGCTCTTTCAAATATATTATTTTTCTTAAATATCCATTGCATATCATGTTTTTTTATGTATCCGTTTTTAACACTGTTTTTTTTCATTATTATTATTTTAGCCCTCCCGACTTCAACTAAGGGCTAGCAGAAAATACAGTCATGCAAGTTCTCATGCTGGTAAACAAAGTTACAAAAATGCATTTTTAATCTTTTTTTCTCTCCATGTTGTTTTTTTCCCTCTTTTTTTCATATTTTGACATCCATTTTCTCACAGTTCAGTCTATGAGGAAAATCTCTTTTGATGATCTATTTTGCGTCCTCCCTCCCAGAGAGCCATTTTTACCTCTTTTATCCTTTTTTTTAGTATTTCGTTCTTCAAGTTCGGTGTGTAAATCAGTGCGACTGTCTGAAGTGTGGTTGGCAGTGCATT
Source organism: Botia almorhae (assembly GCA_036877575.1). NCBI lineage: Eukaryota > Metazoa > Chordata > Actinopteri > Cypriniformes > Botiidae > Botia > Botia almorhae. The sequence continues at coordinate 8,874 of JAZGTJ010001735.1, read as the reverse complement.
TCTTGCTGCGCCGTTACAGTCGCATTCAAACACCTGTGGCATCACACTCCCTGTGAACCATGGAGATGTTTTTTGCAGCTACATATCAAAATATAAATTTGTTCTTTTTTTGTACATTTAATCTCCTTGATTAGTTTGGTGTGACCCACTGGGATGCCCCCTCTGATTGGTTAAAAAGGAGCAACGGCGAGAGACATCGAGCCAATAGAAGAAGATACAAGACAATAAAGGAGGGGAAACTCTGAAGGCAGTTTTAGTTTTAAGTCTTACGTGGACTGTTTTTAGAAAGGGACATTTTTAAGAATGTCGTTGCATTTCCCTGACCTTTATACCCTTTTTCGAAACAAACTTGCGCTTGTTATTGGTCCGAGCACTCTCGTGTGCATTTTTATACTCTATGGCAGCATTAGCTGTACTAAATTACAAAAAAAAATGAAACAAAAACAAAACTACAAAATATTTCTCTAGAATCAGGAACAAGAGAGGCTTACTATAGGAACCGGAAACGCTCCTCTTAGTTTGAGGTTCTGGGGCGATGCCGTGCAAAACACACAAGCAATTTGTTTTTTGGAAATGTCTGCACCCCTGCAGTATAGCCAATCTGTTCGTATTTAAAGGGACAAGATGGGCAGTATTTTCCAGAACAGTATTTTTTTATCTTTCGTACGTTATTTGGTCACAGGAAATTCACTTTGGTCAGTTGGAAATGCGTTTTCGATGTTGCCACCCCTAAACTCACGGGAAAAATTGGAAGACTGTTTGGGAATAGCAACACTCGAGCAGTGTACCGTCTCTCCAGAGCTTGAGATTCACTCAGAAAAGGAAAAGCTATTCTAAGACTTTGACTTTTTTCTCAGACAGCGAATGGAAACTACCACACGGCAAAGCACAGACAACACATTTTGCTGCTAAAATGCTAAGTGGGGACAACAAGAGAAAATGTTGTGCAGGACTAAAGCCATATTTAGTCGTTCTGTGCAAACTGTCAATGGAGATCAGTCTTTATAAAGGTTGTTGGAGATTCTCCCAAGAAATGCTACAGGGTCTTAGCAGAAATGCTACATAATTATTCTAACTTGGTCCTTCATTCTGAAATATAGATGAATGTACAGAAGCTTAGGGCCCAGGTCAGTGCGGCAGTCGAATCATCTGGTGTTTTGATCTTTAACGGCAGGCGAGAAACACTGGAATGTTTTCCTTTCGTTCCTTCAAGAGTCTTTGTTTTCGTACCGTGTGTCAGTGCAGTGTTCCGAGTCAGTCTTGAGGAAGAGGAGTGATCCAGAATTTCGGTGAGGTTGCTTTGGTTACCGTGTGAGGATCCGGCCTTGGAAATTTCCATTTTCCTTATATTTTTTTCCACACCCCTTCTGCCACTCCGACGTTCCTCACGTGTCCAGTGTGGATGGTACGGGCCACATCGGCAAAATTCTCAGAATTCAGCAACTAACTGTGTCTCCTTAGAAGGTTTGCCGAGCGCTAAAAACTTAACACTGTGGACAAAAACAGAGACATAATGCAACTGTTAGAGAAAACACACACAATATACCTGATACTGAATCACTTTCATCAATAAAAACGTAAAATTTAAGAATGTGTTTAAGGAAACGGTACAAATACAAAAGTATTGACACAGAAACTGAAAAAAAACACACACAACATGATTACAATTGTTCTACAGACAAGTACCCAGCTAACAAATTAGGTTGTAAGAACGTTTCTGTAATGTTTCCGTTACGTGACAAAAACATTAAAAAAATGTTATTTTGAAAGTTCTAGGAACGTTCAGAACGTCCAGGTTTCGTATTGTATTATTGTATTAACATTGTATTAACATTAATGATTGGTTATAAGAATGTTATTCAAGCAATTTTCAGTTTAGTAATTCAGTAACATTTTTAAAACATTCCACCAGCAACTTAGGAATAACTTCTCTGATATGTATGATATATAATTTTCTACCAACGTCACTTTTCGAGAGAACGTTTAGAGAATTCTAGCCAATGTTCTGAGAACGTTCCCTGTTAGCTGGGGTATGGAATTCTCAAGATGAACTACATGCACTGAACACCACCGTGCAATGTATCTTCTCAAGGGTGAAAAAGTCCAGTCCCGGAGAGCACACGCGACTGTTCCTCACAATTAATTCTGTTTTTACACCGTGTGTAGCGTACGAAAGTTAAAGACAGAGTAAATCTCACTACAGTTGAGGAAAGATTACATCCGGCTGATTGACTGAAAGAATGAGGTTCTAGATCGAAAGATTTGAACAGCGGGAATGGAATAGTCCACCCCAGATACATTTAAGATCAATTTAAAATCACATTATCGCTGATAAAGGAAACTTATTAAGAACAGTAGAAAGCTGGGGAAGGTTTACCTGTGGATGGCTGGTAAAAGTTAAGCGTGTACTGTAAGAATTTGGTTAACAGATAATTCATTTAACTATACTAGCTGTAAACCACTGGTTCTTAGTCCATTTGTGATATGTAAACACCAAAATTAAAACAGTTTTTTGTTGCAATTGCAGGACAATGAAATTCGGTCTCATTAACCATTGCAATAAAGTTCTGATTAGATTTTAAACAAACTTCTGTGTAGTTTTTGATCCTGGTACCATTAGAAACATTACACATAAAACATTCATTTAACATACAGTCTTGTTCATGCATATATTTAAAAATGACCAGGGTGCAAGAATGTCTGAATTCCCATTAAAGTATTAAAAAGACAGTTGAATAAATTAACTCACCCTTACAGACAAGACACGCGAGTGTCACGTGTGCAAAAATGTGATCACACGTGAAAAACATGTTATGATTACGTGGATTTCCATGGTATCACACTAGAATGTTCCAGAATCACATATTTACATCAAATCACATTTCTGCACGTGAAGTCACGCGACATTTTCAACATTTTTGTGTGAAAATCTCGTCCCGTGTAAATTGGAATCATGGAATCATAACGCGTTTTTTACATGCGATCGCGTGTTTTGCGCATGCGAAACGCGTGACTTTTCTGTAAGGGGACGCATAGTCAGTAATTCAAAATACACAAATAGCCAAACACGCTCACTGACATCACACTGAAACATGTATGTCCACCAAAAAATATAAACATATACACTATATATATACAAAATATATACTATACACAAACACTCCTGTCAGGAAATATCAATGTAACACATGAAAACATCAAATATAAACAAGAGAAAAGGGGAAAGCGTCAGAGATGAGTTTTAATGAGTGTTCACGCATGTAAATACAGATACGTTGATCTAAAAGCTTTGCATTGACAGGTGAAGCTAGTTAAATCTAGCTAGCAGTGTATGGGTCTCTAAAACAACACTGTTACCTAAATTAACCTCATAGAGGGGTCTTGCTTTTTTAATATAAACATGTTCAATGTGTTTTAGTGACCTGACAGTGTTGTATACAGTACAAAATACACATCACAGAAAGAAAACAGCCTTTGAAATGAGTTTTAAAACATCGAAACATACGCGTAGTACAAGAACAGCACAAGATAAACAGTAACATTGACTCACAAATGGAAGACAGCGGTTACTACCGTCTAAGGAATGAACTTCAACTAACTAATCACTAGAGATTTCTAACTAATGGAGACTAATACGTTTGAAGTCTCTGGTTTCACAGTGTGAGGAGGTGGCCCTGGTTTCCCACTACTTGCATGATGGAATATACCCAGCTAACAATTTGAGCTTGTAAGAACGTTGCCCTAACGTTTCCATGAAGTAACAACAATGTTGCATTAAACGTTCTAGGAACGTTCCGAGAACATTCCCCCGTTAGCTGGGTATGAACTTTAGCAAGTTTGGTTGGCAGATACATCGCGGAATCCAGGTTTGCATGATAGAGGCGCCATGTTTAAAACAAAATGGCTCCTTATTGATGTATTTACTGTCTTAGCAGTGGCCTGTTCTCCATTGGGAAACTAAATAACATGTAATGAAAACTAGATATACACACAGTTCACTATAAACTACAACTTTGCAATTATTGCAACATTTTTCTGCTTGCTATTTCAGGGAAGTATTTTCTCAGAAATGGCTTATCTTTTCGTTTTTAACTCTGGAAGCACTTGGTCACATAGACCTGAATATATATATTTATTTATATAGAGATAGTTTTTGTCTATTTCTAATACTGAAAAGAAACACAGTTAACACGTACGTATATATCATATACAAATGAAACTGTTGTGTAATGTTTTTGAAAATAAAAACAATTCGTCTTTGAAAACACACTCAAAATATTACTAAAAAAACAGCGACATTTATAAGACACAAAAGAAACGCTCCACGTACGCTCTTAACATCCATATATAGCGACAAAATCCATATACATCCCAATTTTTCACTCCTGTATCTTAATTACGTTAGACTGAAACATTTGTTTACACGTATATCTATAAACAGCCCGTGTGTGTGAGTCTTGTGTACAACATTATGAGTTAGAGTGATATATTGAATGTTTTGCATATATATAAATACGTATGTAGATGGAAGAGCGTTTGGTGTTTGCTCAAGGTCCATTTTTTCTTGAGCATCTTAAAAGTTTAACACTGACACATCAACACTGTGTACGATGGCAAAATGAATGACAGTCATAACATTTACTGTTTGCCTATTTTTGCTTCTCATAGAGGTTTTGACGTGGACCTAATTTGGCAAGTTATATTACAATGAGCAAAACGCACCATGTAAATGAACGTAAACAACTAAACGTGATTCAAGCGCAAACGAAAATTAATACTGTATTAATAACGACCAAATAAGTTGTTCTGATCAAATTTTTCACTCCTTCTTCCGGTTTGATTCTATAGGTCACTAATTAACCTAAAATATTTGCAGGGCAATAACAATCCAATGATAATGAACAAATAAATCACCTATATAGGTCTGTGTGTTATATACGTTTTCTTACCCTATGGAAGTTACCATGTGCAGAGTAATGATTGCATATATACAATATTCTTGCATTTAAAACTGCATATTCTACAGTCCAGAATGACATTATAGTCACAGTAATATTCATAAGGGATAATTTCATGTTAGAGGGCACAGCACAAGATGGAAGAATTTGGCAAACAAAAAAGGGGTAATGAATGCAGACAAAAGTCTGGTGATACTAGCACTGGGTCTAGAACAAAATAACCAATCAAACCACATATTCCCGTTCATAAACACACATCCAACCGAACTGACCTTTGACCTGGTAAACCTGCAAGTTCATATTAACATCACCCGCTATCATTTGCATTACTATTCAGTCCTCATTTCTCGTTCTACTGAGACAGTCTTCGCTCGTATGCGATCAGTGGATTGTTATTGCTATGAATGAGGCCCTTCTGCCTTTCTCTCCTTTCCTGAGTCGTTCTGTCTCTCTTTCAGCTACAAAATGGAGGGAATGGGCGATCGACAGCGCCGGAGGGGTCCCGGGGCCTCGTAAGGGTCATAGGGCGTGCTGGTGATGGGGGTCAAACGTAGAGCTGACCCCGTCATTCCTGATATGTTGTTCAGGCTACGCGATTTCTCGTAGCCTGTGGCTGGCAAACGGTGAGGTGGTTTATTAGGTTTATAGATGAGGTCGTGGGACCACGTTGAGGTTTATTCATTTCGATGAATGTTAGTGAGAGATTAAATAAATACGTAAAATGCGGGTTTGGGTTAAACAGCATGAGCGATGGGGTGGGTTGGTGATGACGTCACAGGATGTCCCGTTGTGATGCGGTTAACAGATTGAGTTGAGTAATGATGGATGCAGAAGGTGAATTATGGGTAAAAGAGCAAAATAAATTGAAACATGGTTTAAAAATTTTAACACGTATATAAAGTAAAAGTGGCGCAAAGGTAAAATCAAAGGTGAAGAGACATATAAAAGATAGACACACGGACACACAAAGAACAAGACAGGACAAAACAGGAAAATGAGAGTTATGAAAATTGTCATACATTGGTTTCTAAAAATTCCACAACATGAAAACACCGAGTTGATAATCCACACATATGTCCACATGTCCCCACTGGTTAAAAAACACACAAGAGTTGGAATCCAAGATTTTACAGACAGAATTGACAATGGAGTGTTTTAGTTAACCAGTGGTAGTTAAGCAGGGCGGGTAGTTTTAGACAAGACAACAAATAAGACAGGAGCTGGAGCTGTGCTCATGAGACTGTAGGAGGTTCTTTAGGAAACCACAGCAGTCGTTGTGAGATATCTGTTGATACTGAATGTTTGTATGTTTATAATAAACATTCTCTCGACTCATTAAGTATATACTAAGCGAATCACAATGCATTGTGGGATTGCTTTCTCTGAGATTTTAAGCAGTGAACGGAGCAGCTGACCGGTTTCCTTGACAACCTCCCAAAACATCCAGTCACACTTCACCTGACTGTAAGGTCATAAAAGCCTTTATTTGCGTATTATAATTATGAGTCGTGCCCTGACAATGCATCACACGATAATAAAAAAACTTTGTTTGAGTGTTACGTCAAGATTTGTGAATTTTAAATTAGGCTTGTAAGATCAGACATTCAAGTGAAATGAGACAACAGCAGCGACTTTCCACCTACATATCAGAGATGTATCTCTCTCTCTCTCGTTTACGTCTACATGTGTCTTCATTTGGGAGAGAGAGAGAGAGGGGACTATAGGAAAAGTTTGCTGCCTGTTGACCACAGAACAACATTCAAAACAAACATGAAAAACAAGAATATTTTGCTTTGAAAGTAGGACAATGGTACACACACACACACGCACACACACTGCTGAGTCAAGTCTGATATAATATGCACAAATACAGACAGTCTGCTTTATTTCCCCCTACACACAATAAAACACAATCACACACATACAATACACAAACAATACACACTAAAACTGATCACACACACACATGACGTTCTTTCTGTTGCATTCCATTACACACACACTCAGGAACACATTCATAGAACGCGAGCAGAACAGATTTTGTCAATCGTTCGCCAAACCATTTATCCATAAATTGTGGCATAATGTACATAAAGTTAATTAATTGTACGTGTACAGCCGTAACTACCTATAAAAAAAATCCAGTTTAATGGTACATACAAGTCCAGCCCAGTGACTTCACACAAAAAATACCACTGCCACAGCTAACAATTCTAGATTGTAAAAATGTTTCTCAAACATTTCCATGAACAAACAAAAACGTTAAACGTTGTTCTAGGAACATTCAAAACATCCACTTTTTTAGATGCTGTATAAACAGCATCTAAGCAAGAAACAACATATTCTTGTTTGGTTTCGAACAGCTTTTTTAATTTAGTAACGTTTTTAAAAATGCTCCACTAACAATTTAAGAATAACAATTTTGACATCTCATACACCAAAAATTCTATTATAACAAAAACGATTTTGATAACTTTCAGGGAACTTTTTAGTCAACATTCAGAGAATGTTTCCTGTCAGCTGGGGCAGACTGTCTGTTTTCCGACCACTGGCTGAGCCGATGCCTGCATTAAAAACCTTTTAGCTGTTATATTACACACTGTGAGTTAATACACAATATCGGCTGCCCTCTCAATATCTCAATGAGTATCACTGAGTACAGCTTGTGTTTTCAGTATAGAACAGTACACCACAGTGACCGCACACTGCAGGTGTGTCGCAGTGCTACACAACCTGTACCTTGCTTTGCCAGTTAGGGCACGCTCACAAACAAAAGGATTCTTTTACTTCTCTGCCTGGTCAACACCACAGCTGAGACAGCCACGCCCCCTTTTTATTACATTTGTCTAGTAAGAGCTTTTAAAACGATTCCTCGCGAGGCCGAGCGCATTAGCAGGGGTGGAATAAGACAGGAAGAGTAAATAAATTTAATGGAATTGATGGATGTTGGAGGCGTGTGAGTGCTGCGGTCGGTGAGGCTGAAGTCCAGCAGAAGGCGAACAAGTAACCAATCAAATGCATTTGACAAAAACGCTAAAAGAGTCGAAAATCAACTTTGGTTGTGAATACATCGTCTTTAAAGAAACGGGGAATTAAAACGGACCCTGTCTACTTTTGGTTTATGTGCGTGACTTTTAAGTGCATGGTTGTTATTAAAATTAGGAAGGTTTCCAAAGTCTTTTATAAAAAATCACTTTCTCTACCTCTGAAAGTAATAATAATAAATCTTTTCATAAATCAATTCATCAAACTAAAAAATATTGCGTAACTAAGTAACTAAAGTAACTGAATCCCAGCAGCTTTATCATATTAAATGCTTGTTATGTAACCTGTTTTGATATGGCGCTATAACGCGCGTATTCAAAATGTCTGACTTTCTCAAGTGCAGGACTTGCATACCTACTGTCACAGGAACACTTTGGAGAAGTACTTCCTGTGTGAACAGGAAGCACTTTGTAAAGAGCATTTTAAACAGAGATGATATACATACCCACAGTCACGCATTAGAGACACTTGAGCTGCAATGACGGCCTGGAGATACATGAGGGATGAGATGAGTGTTAGTCACACAGTGGCAAGACATGACTGAATGTGTGTGCAAATATCAAAGCCATATTTAGATGCCCTGATGTGGCGTCCGTCTCTCTTTAATATATGACACAGCACATGAGACCTTCATGGTTTCAGTCACTGGTAATGATGATGGTAATGATAGTAATCAAAACAATGCGTTTTTGAAAAACAGGAAGTGACATCACATGGTATGTTGACAGGCAATGTGTCAGTTAGTAGTTTTGATAGCCGTGATTTGTAATTATATTAGTCTGATGTACTGCATCCCAGCTAACAGGGAATGTTATCAGAATGTTGCCCAACGTACTCTAAAAGTTCTCTCAAAATGATCTAAAAACGTTCT